>JANHGN010025019.1:113639-141206 GCA_024605025.1 Megaceryle maxima | reverse complement strand
GGGGTTTTTTACAATTTTGTTAGACTTGGGGGGGGGCTGTGTGTGGTTTGTTTGGTTTTGGTAGTTGGTTGGTTGCTTACTTGTTTGTTTTTGAGGTCTCTTTCCATAATTTTTTAGTGCTTGAGTTCTTAAGAAGTGTCTGTATGTGGTTAAATAATAGCTGCTTTTATGGTAAAAAAGCCTAGTCCTGGTATTAGTCTTTAATCTGAAAAGAAGAAAACCAAAACACTTTGGGCTGGGCAAAAGATCTGTTTTCCCTTGAGTGCTTTTAGTACTGTAGTATCAGAATAACCTAAGGAAAGGCTGGGTGATGACTCGTGCCAAAGGCACTGAGCAGAGGCTGTATGAGATCTGTGAGTTAAGTGTTACAGACTCTGGGCTCCCATAGTGAGGAAGCTTTATGGCTGTAAGCATGGCAGAGGGCTGTGTTGGGATGCTTCTGCTGTGGTTTTAGTGATCAGATCATGGTAGTTTTCCTGACTGGGCCTTTCCTGGCTCAGTACAATGAATTAAGTGCTTTCCTGAATGGTTGGGTTTTTGGTTTGTTTCTTGGCTTTTGGGTTTTTTCCCTAACTTTGCTTGCTGGTTACTCATCTTTTCCTCTATCTTCATGCTAGCAAATAGACTGCAAATAATCTTGTTTCCAGTGTCTGCTTGTTCTTAGTTAGACATAAATTATAGGCTCTTCAAGAGTAGTTCTCTCTTAATTTTTTTCTTACATATTTCTTCCTTTGCTCTCCCTTCTGTCTGCAATGTGCTCACTGCTTTAACTCACCCCTGCCCTCCACCTCTTCTACAGCATCAGAGCTATGCTGGCAGTGGGCCCTGTAGCACTCCAGATGGCTGGCACTTGCTGCCTCTGCCACAGGCTGAGGTAATGAGCTAGATATTCCAGAAACAAATCCAATGCTGTTTACTTCAGGGAATACTTACATGGGAAGGAGTTATTGCCCCCTTCGTTTCTGAAGGATGATGTGTTCTCTGCTAGTTGAGACATCTTTTCATAGTGTCATTCTGCATCCAACCTTGGACTTTCTGACTGAGGTATGGAGCAGACTGTTTTCTAACAAAGATGTAGTAGCACCTCTCTTCTCTGGTGGTGTTAGTCTGGTGATGACTGTCACTTCAGGACTGCTCACCCTTCATTTTATCCACCCCATGGCTGCTTTTTCCAGCTGGTGTGCAGAACTTAAAGGAACTAAAAACTCTTTTGCCAGCCTGTGTGATGCAGCCTCTCCCAACCTTAGTAACTTACTGTTTGGAATGGTATTACTTTACCCATATAGTGTTCTTTGTTTCATGCTCTAGAGATCTTGCTTCCTTTGATCCAGGGCTTTAGGTCTTGTATGTCATGGACATACAAGACCAGAGAGCAGGGTTTTGGTAGGGAGTAGCAAAGTTGAAGCTGTGATGAGTAATTGCTTTGCATTAACAAGTATGGTCTAGGTTAGAGCTATCTACACTTCTTGAGGGCAAAGGGATGTACAAAGATGTCTGGGAAACACAAGACAGAGAAGGGTGGTTATGCAAATGAGAAGCTCTAAAGGAGTTTTGCTGAGAGCCTCTGAAGAAGCATAAGAAAAAGCTGAGCTCTGCCCTCTCTACTAAGGAGCAGTAACTTGAAGGTAGTATGAGAAGTCAAAAAATGGGAAGCTCGAGAAATTGAGAAGAAAGACTGTTCCTTGTGGCAGCTGCTTATGAGACATCATGTGTGCTTGTTCAGGGACTTGTCCAGTTTCTGTCACTGTAGTAGAAGCACAGATACACCACCTTCCCCACCACGCAGCAGGCAGTTAATGCCCATCCCTGTCACAGCATGGGCTCTGAGATTCACATGGCCTGACTTGACCCCTGCTCTGTGAAAAATCGAATGTGCACAGTGATACATCTGACATCCCCAACCAAGTTCTGCAGTGGATTAGAAATGTATTTATTGGAGCTGAGATGAATATTAATAAGCAGGCCTTCTCTGAAATCTAAGTGTCTCCTAAAATTACTAGTTTTTCAGCCAGCATAAATTAACATAAAACTACTGCTAATCTCTATTCTGGGTAAGCAGCCTTCCAACAGACCAACCCCAGATACTAATTAAAGCACCAGCTTCATCAGTAGTTCAATGAATGGGACCTCTTATCTCCTACCCTACTAATTAGCTAGATATTGCTGTAATCTCCTCCCTCACTAGTCAGATCACTCATATCCTCCTTAATGACTCAAGTGGTCACTTCAAGAAGTTCTTGTATATGTGTTTGGTCTGGTAGTTATCACTCTGTATAGGGTTAGTTTTCAATTTTTCATCCCCTCTCAAGAAAACTTCTATTGCTGAAGGATGTGTCTGGGTTTAGGGTTTGCTCAAGTGCTGGCAAGACTGAGCAGTCTTCACAGTTGCAGGTCTAAATTCTCCCCTTTGATAAATGCAGAGGCTCAAGAATAGACAAGACTCTAATCTTGAGCAGGTTCCTCCTGTGATGTGTATAGGCCAGGCTGGTAAGGCACAGTCAGTGAGTAGGTGTCTTGAGCTGAGTGGTTGACAGAAATGGGGATGGAAAGCTTGTGGCTTGTCTGAATTTGTGCTCTAGCTTCAGTCCTTGTGATTATCATGTCCCTGGGCACCCTGGTCCTGTGGCTGTGGGCAGGCTTTGCTCCCTCAAAGAAGGCAGTACTTCAGTTCTATGGGGAACATCAGACCTGATACTTGACATGTCTCCAAAAATCCAGGAAGACTCCAAATGCTTAGAGCAATACTGAAAATGTTTTTTATGTGTAAACCCTAACCACCTAACTCCATGAGCTGTTGAAGGAGGGGGGATAATGCATCTCAACAGCAATTCACAGCATAAAGTAGGAGTTCTAGAGCGAGCCTAAAGGAATTCCTGGGCATGGGGACTTGGAAATACGCTGTGTGCGTGTGGTTTTATGCTGCCTGAAATGCCAATGTTATGAACTCAAAGTTGTGCTTTGGACAGTGCTGCTCAAAGGAAACCACCTTTCAAAGGGTATTGAAGTGAAAAGAGTGACTCTGACACTGAAGTCACAGCAGTCAGTGACCACATCCATCTGGTATGAACTTCTCATGGATTAGCTTTGAGAAGCTAGTCAGGATTTTATGGAACAGGCTACATGCTATTCAAGGAGTACCACAGATGTCTCTGCTGCAGAGTGGTTGACTAGAGTCTCTAAATCACCCAAATATTCTCTTCGATCTCTGAGCTGGTTCAACAAATTAATTGCAACAACACAACTTCTTCTGTGATCATCTTGCTACATCACTGAGGTAGGAAAGCAGAAGCTTTTGGCAGGCTGGCCTGCGTGGTTTAAACAGCTGGTAGAAACTCTCATTGGGTTGCCATCTGCTGGCACTGCATTTAACTGCTTCCTGATGGGGGTAGCAAAGAGAAGGGCACCTACAAAAGGGGGTCAAGCAAGCATGAAGTGAAAGTGGACACTAACTTATTTTCTTCAAGTGTTTTGTAAGTCCTTGAACCAATTGTCTGCACTGGCTGAGCAGACCTTGTGTTAAAGGGAACAAAGTGGGTAGGGAGCCTGTTCCTGGTGTCTGTTCTAATTTGCAATGGTTTCTTACTATCATCACCCAATAGGCCACATGAAACAAAACAATAATTAGCTTCTGCAAACCCTTCATTTAGACTGACTTGGATCAAATAAGTCACATCAGAGCTACTGTTCTGATGCAGTGTCAGCTAAGCTGGAATTCCATCTTTGAATCTTGTTTTCCCTTATAAATAAAGCTCAAATTATAATCTATCAGCTTAAAGAAAACGCCATTCTGCTTTTGATGACCCTGTAAGGCAAAAAAAAAGTCTGTGTTCCTTTTCCACTTTATAGATGGTAAATTGCAATGTGCAAACTGAAGGTGTGTATAGATCTACCTGCATCCTTGGCAAGAAGCAGTGGTTCAGGCCTGACTTCTTCCCAGGCTCAGCTTCGCTCCCAACTTCTCTACCTCCTCTTTCCAAGCAGCACAGGGGGAATGGAGGCTGTAGTCAGTTCATCAGTTCTCTGCTGCTCCTTCCTCCTCACATTCTTCCTCTGCTCCAGTGGGGAGTTTATCTCATGGGAGACAGTCTTCCATTAACTGCTCCAGCACGGGTCCTTTCCACAGAGTGCTGACCTTCAGGAGCAGACTGCTTCAGTGTGGGTCCCCATTTGGGTCCTGCCAGAAAACCTGCTCCAGTGTGGGCTCCTCTCTTCCCAGGTCCTGCCAGGAGCCTGCTCCAGCACAGGCTCACTATGGGGTCACAGCCTCCTTTGGGCATCCACCTACTCTGGCATGGGGTCCTCCATGGGTTGCAGGTGGGGATCTCTGTAGCCTTCCCTATCACCAAAATCTTGCCATGCAAACCAACTATGCCTATGCTGGAATTTGTAGGAAGAATAGCCAAGTTATAGGAGTCTGATTGAGAAGAAGTTGAAACACAAGACTATCTATTAGTTCTGTTGAATTAAATCCATTATCATTAAACAAATAAAGTCTTGCTCAGCTTTATCTGAATTTCTGATCACAAGTGCTCACTTCAGCAGGATGCAATGTGATGCTGACCAGCTGTTACACAGTGGTCAGTCCTGTAGCTGGGTAAGCAGAGACCTGTGCTACTGCCCACTAAGCTGGGGGCAGTGGGCACATTCAGAGCTTGCAGTGTCCTTGCATATCACCAATCCAAAAAGCCAGGATCTTTCCTTTCCTAGCTTCTTGCTGCCATGCCAGGGGGGTGGAAGGAAGAGGTGACTCCTTTCTTTCTTGCCATAGCAGTTCATAGAAATATGGACTAGCTGTTGTTCCTTCAAGTCCTTCCTGGGGTTTCTTGGCCCACGGTTACAGCAATGCTGCTGCTAGAGCTTATTGTCCCCATGTGTCCTTCCTCTCCTTTCTAAGCACTCAACACGGTCGTGTGCAGCAGTCGCTCCAAACCGATCAGCTTCTGAAGCGGGATCGCTGTTACCACTCCTGCTGCTCAATTTTACCACAGGGTGGCATCGTTGTTGTCTTACAGACACCTATGGCACAAGGCAGTGGCACACAGCGTGGCCGAGAGGTGCAGGGAGGTCCTTACAGTGTCATCGCTGGCCAGCACAGGAGCTCTCCTGGGCATTGCAGGGCTGTGCTGCTTTACAAGGCACAGTGGAAATGCTCTTTGTGTGCTGAACTGATGCTGTGCCTCAGGTATTTCCTGTCGCATCTGCCGACCTCTCCAATGTGCACTGGTGTTGCTCCATCTCTAAGAACTTCCTCATTGCACACAGACTGGTGATTAGCACTGTAGGAAGTACCACTAGACCTCTCTCTCTGCAGCCCCCCCTTTACACAACTCTGGAAGAGGAAAGGAGGCCTAAAATGGAGATCCCAAAGTGAAGTGAGGGAAGAGTGCCATAAAGAAGAGAATGAGAAGATCCCGGGCATGGCCATCCTGGAGATGTCTGGGCTTGTGTGGGTTAAAAGCAAGACAAGCACTGCCTTTCATAATTCTCTCTCGGGGTTATGTCTACAGATTTAGCCCACAAAGTGGAGATTTGGGCCAGGCAGCAGTGCTGACAGCTGGATCGTTGCAGGGTGACCACAATGAAACAAGTCATGACTGTGTCCAGAAGACATGCAAAGGCTATTCACTTTGTGGGGTGGGCCTTGAATTCACCTTCAATAAGAGGTATTTGAGCAGAGTGCTTCATGTGCTTTCAGGGTTAATAACTGTAAGGACGAAACTGAAAATATTTGTTGGGTTGCTTAGTGCGTGGAAGTCACCTAATCCAACAAGCAGCTTGGATTTCTAATTGGAAACAGAGTAAAAATTTAACTCGGAGCAGCAAAGCGCTTTGTGGGTACAAAGAACAAAACAATGGCCTGTTGGTATTTACAGCTGTTTCTGTAGGGGGGCTGCACTCGCCTGATCTGCTTTTCTCTGGTGGTTAGACAAAAGTGGAAACATCCATAGTTCCTTGTAGCTTGCAAGTAACTACCTTGTGGCTCTAGCTTGGTGTTGACCAGTAACTGCTTAGAATTGAGTCTAAAAGGGACACTTGCTGTATCTGGTGCCTGAGCTCCTACAGTCCTTGCTCGAGGGTTTATATAGCTGGCATTGGGTAGCCCTTATGAGAGTTTACTGAATAAGAAATGTAGTTGACAGCACCCTCAAACAAGACCATAAGTTTCTTCTGATCTGGTTCTTGATCCTAACATCAGGATGCTAGTCCTGATATTATGGTATGGTGATAGACCACTGGGCAGGAATGGGCTGCCCAGAGAGGGGGTGGAGGCCCCATCCCTGGAGTCATTCAAGGTCAGGCTTGATGGGGCTCTGAGCAATCTGCCCTAAGTAGAGATGTCCTTCCTTGTGTAGGGAGGTTGGACCAGATGACCTCTAGAGGTCCCTTCCAGCCTAAACCATTCTATGATTCTCCTGTTCAATTATACTGTGGTTCACCAAGTTTTCCAGGCTGGAAATACTATCTGATGAGGAAGAACAGAACTTGCATAATTTGAAGATAAAATAGCATCAGTATCAGCACTGGGGAGTTTCTGGTATCAGCTTCTAGCCTATTAGCCCCTAAATCATCCTCTAGTACTTCTCTGCAATGTTAAACAATGAGCTACAGATGTTCAAAAGAAAAGGATACCCCCCAGCCCCCCAAAAAAGAAAAAAATAATAAATCTGGCACCAAAGCACTGATAGTCATTGTCTCCCTGCTGCATGAGCTGCTCCTCTCCCGTGAGTCTGTTCAGGGCCATTAATAGAGCAGGAGGGTGTCCTGTACTTGTCTCTTGATGGCCACACTGTAGACAAGGAGGAGAACTTCTGCCTGAAGCTATCTCTCACTTGTCAGCCCAACTCTGGTATGCACTGAGGGAACAGGGGAAGAGCTGCAGAAATTTGGATCAGTTGCAATACTTGAAATAGAGCTGTTTAGAGGGCAGAGTGTCTTACAGTGTTTCCATACTGTAACCTTTGCTTGAAAGAGGAAAACATACACATAGCTCTATATAGGCTCTCAGGAGGTACCTAAAAATCCCTGGATACAACAACAGGGACAGGGCTTTGCATGTCAGTGTTTGGAACCTGCTTCCTTCCCACGCTCGCAGTGCTCAAGGGGACCTTGTACTACAAACAAACAAAGTATTGCTGGCTGCTGCATCCAAGACTCAGCTTTTCAAAGCCTGGCAGTAATTCTGGGAGAAGCAGCAGCAGATTCGGTTCAGTTTAGGATAGAATTTGCAGTGTGGGCTCTGGCTGCTGGAGAAAGGGGGTGGAAGATGTCGGTGCTGACCTTGTATGTTATCGTGTGGATTGTTTTGCCGTTCTGCGCTGAGTCTTTCTAGAGTGAGAGGCTGCAGCTATGCAAACAAGACAGCTCAGTTCATTGATGTTTAAACAATGGTCTTTCGTGTGCTCACGCATATTCTAATTTGCATGAGACTTTGAGCAGATAAGTTTTTCTTTTGATGTAGCTAAATGAGTTTTTTCATTGCTGTGTCTACATTTCAATACTGATGCAAAGCAATGATTATCAATAATTTATTATAGATAAACGATATGTGTGCCTGAAGAACAGTAGCAAAACAGCTAAGCACTATCTGCAGCTATGAAAAATCACCATTTGTTACTGTTCTCTATGAATTTTTAGGATAAAACCGATTTGAACTATCCCCTGAAAATAACACCACACCAGCACAAAGCACTCTTTCCCTGCTCTGTTCTCTTCTTTCCTGGAGAGTGTAAAAACCTCTGTCTCTCAGCTGATACTGCTGGTAGGAGGTGAGCAAGCTGAATGACAATTAGTCCTGCTATGTAGCTGACAGCTCAAAGCTTCTACACAACGGCTGAGCTCAGCCAGAATCGACACTCTAAATACTGATTTCTCATCTCCTTCCAAGAGACAGGTTTCCTTAGAGCCTTCGAGCTACCCTGGGAGTATTCCAGCACCCGTGCTCTGCTGCCAGAGGCCAGATGTGTTGGCATAAACACAGCCTGTGCCAGAGTGTGAGCCTTCTACCAGTAATGGGGGTGTGCTCCAAAGATGCTGTTGGAGCTTGTAATATTAAAAATAAATCCAGTATAAATGTAATATAAATGTTTGTAATATTCAGGTTCAAAATGAGACTGAGATAGGCTATAAGAACTCTAGGCTGGTGTAAGTTGCCCTCTTGTGATCTTTAATCTTTGTCCTATCTCATGCTGAATTTCAGTGCTCTTAATATCTCCTAAGGCCACTGAAGGCATCTTTTTGTTTTCTCTTTAAAATGCTGTCTCTGTAGATTGCCTAGATTCACTGTTTATAATTAGAAGTTTTTTGCCCACGACGCTTCTATGGCTAATCCCATAGCCTCCACTGGGCTTGATTTGGGGTGACATTGAGTGTACTGAGTGGAGGTCTTGTGGAAAACTTCTTTTGAAATTATTTATGTGATTTCTAAGTTTATAAGATGGCCTTTTTGGGTATCTTTTACAGATGGTCCCCAAGTGTCACCAGACTTCCCTATCAGCACCTTCATAGTGGCAGAGAGGATCTATGTTTCAAAGGAAATGTCTTGCATTTCCAACTTGAATGTAATGTGATCCCCTGTGATGGCTTTGGTGGGATTTTCTATTCCATTGGGAGAGTCCTTCAAACCAATATTACATTCAGCAGGCATTTTGAGAGAGCCTGGCAATCTTGTATTCAGCTAACAGTACTGTATAAAATGAAATTTTCAAGAAGTTATTAAATTCTTGGTCATGAGTCTCCTAACTACTATGATGTAGCCCATGGACAACTCAAAGAACGAAGATATCTGCTTTTCCTGTGGTTCCATTTGTTATGACCTTGGCTGGGAGTTGCAGACAGTATATCATACATAATTTGGTCAGCAAAAATGCGCAGACAACCTCTGTGAGGTTCTGCATGTCCCCCAAGGTACAGGCAATGCACGTGGCAGACGTTTCCGTGACCTTCTGCAAGCTTTGCAAATTGCTGTTAAGGAAAAATGCTGCCACTGAACTGCCACCAGAATTTGGCTTGTGGAATTTACTGGGTTGGGCAGGATTTACCCAAGAGATCATGGGGTGGGGGGTGCTTAATTTTCTGCTGCCAGGCAATTTGGTTTCAGCTGGGAAAGATTTATTGATTGTGGTGATTTGCTTGTAGTTAGGAGGGAATGGATCCAGAAGAAATGTAGTGCAGAAAGTATTTTTCTTTTGGATGACTGTTGTGTGTTTTAATGCTTTCTCATATCTGGATGTGTTGGGAATGCCTTGAGTGAGTTCATCAAATAACTCATTATGAGCTACATCATTTCTAGGTACGTATAAAGGGCTTATTAGCACAGGAAATGGCCTTTTCACTTGCAGCCTGCTTCCTGTTTATCCCTCAGAGGATGTAAAGGCCTCATTCTCCCAGATTTCAGCAGGAGCTTATCTGAATCCAAAGTAATCTGCTGAGATTGAGGGCATCTGCCAAGGGTGTGGGGCTGTATCACTGGTTTAGCACAGCCTCTGAGGTCTGGAGGACTGCCAGGCCTCACCCAAGAGATGCTGGTGCTGTGGAGCACAGGTGAGAAGCTCCACATCAGCCGGCTGCTGGAGGTGACTTTGGAGCCTAGCTTCTGCTTTCACCTTCTCCTCCTTCCCCAGACTAAAACCTTTGTCCGTCCTACTCCCTGGGGTTTCCAGCGATTCAGGTTGTAGAAGGGTCCAGCCCTTGGACTTCAGGGTCTGAACAACCTCTGCAGATGGTTACAAGGCTTGGAGTGGTGAAGCTATGCTATGGAGCTGTTCCTCCACCCTTCTCTCCCCAAGTGGCTGAGCTGACTTTGGCTCGCTAGCATTGGTATTTAAAAGACTTTCAGATGTGTGTGGTCCCTATAAAAATAAATCTCTACAGGAAACAAATATTATGTGGTGAACGTCTGCCAAGTCCCCATTGCTTATTAGCTTCATAGTATTATGTAGGAGAGACTTAACTCTGTAGTCTGATATAGGATAATTCTTCTATGAACTCTCAGCTCTTTTGAAGAGTCAGGTTTAAAGCCTGATGGCTTTATGAGCTTTGAGTTTGGCAGAGCCCTGAAGTTGTAATTTGTCATTTCAGAGGGGTTTGGTGTGCAGTACACATCAAGCTAAGCTTTGAAAGCAGCAATCAGGGATGACATTTTCAAAGCAGTCCAGAAGAACAGAGGTTAACATAATTAAACATGTGCATCTAAATAGACTGACTTGAAAACGTTGATCCAAAACTTCCTCCAAGAGCAGTGGTCACTTGACTTCAGTTTTTCCAGAATGTGGAACTGTGGTGCAGCCAGGCCCCAGCTACATATCACCCTCACATCCTGACCAGAGAACATGCTGTGCGTGCATCTCCCAGATGCAGGGGTTTTTATAGCAGTTGGGATGATGTATAGCAAAGCAACTGGGCATTGATACAGAGAGTACTTAAGACTGCAAATCCTATTGATGTAAGAAAATGGAATTTCTAGGTGTATATGAAGAAGTTAGCACAACACAGTCACTAAGTGCCTTTTACCTGCAGTCTGTCCCTTCCTGAAGTATTGCAGTTACTCAGCAAAATCAACAAACACATCTTTATATAGATGTAGTTACACAGGCAAAAGTCTGGATGTTAGTTTCCTGGAGGAAAGATGATTCACCTGACTTAAAGCAGATAACTTCATCTGAAGAGCTAAATATATCTTTCCCTTTCAGCTACATGAAACTATTGATGGGAAGAAAAATTTTCTTTCCCAATTCTCAATTGCTCATGCTGCCTAAAATGGTTTAGATTATGGTGTCTTAGGGGGTGATGTACATCTCTTCTGATGTAAATAGGTTTTGAGTGGCATTAACTCCTGAAGGTCAGTGAAGCAGCTCTTGTGCCTGACTAACAGAAATGAAGTCAGGAGCAGGCCCTTGTGTTTGTCAAGAGAGAACTGTTTATTTCTGTGACTTATGGCATAGTTCAGCCAATATCTGGAGTGTGAGGTGATCCTGTTCTCATCTGAAGAGAAGCAAATACGGTGTGATTCCACTGAGAACATGTGACATGGCTCCAGGGCTCTTCACCTCCAATGATGCTCTGGCTGATGAGATCCTTCTTGTCTCATGGCAGGATTAAAGGAGGACAACTATACTGAAGGTGATGTAGGCACAGTTTACAAAAAACTTGAGGTTTTACCCAAGATGAACATTACCTTCATTTGCTATAGAAATCTTATCCTTCAGCCTGGAACAAATGTTAGGTCTCTTGCTGGTGTAATTCTGCTTTTAAAAGGAAGTGCCTATATTCCAGAAAGCTTCTGGCAGTGTCCTGAGCAGACATATCCATGTAGACATGCTTCATCTTCTCACCTGCGGGTATAGTCTCAGATGTGGAAAGAAGTCAAGAGCCATCTGTTAATGCTGTTTGAGACCCTTTGCTGTCCTCAGAACTCTCCGTACAAGTCAAAGCTGGGACATGAAGAACTTGTGTGATTCCACTGACTGCATGGGTTTACATCATCCTGTCAGGTTAACCTGGGGTAGTATCTGGATTCTTCGACACCATCCCAGCTCACCCCCTTCTCTATCAAAGCTTTGTGTACCACTAAAGGCTGAATTTGGTTTCCTGTTCTCTATTCTTGCTGTTCCTGTACTTAGCACATGCATAATGAGTGATGTCTTTGGCACATTTCTAAAGCGTGAATAAATTTGTATTTACAGCAGTATTGGGGTAGAGGGAAGAGTTGTTAATCCTGGGCAGATTAAGCACATGATGATGAATGGCCAAGTATTATCTAATTTGAAATGGGATCTAATTGGAAGGAGGAGGCTTAGTCCTACCTACCTCTTGCATCTGCATCCAGAGACCTACTGAAATATGCCCTGGAGAACACAGACCCTGCTCTTCCCTGTGGTCCTCTCAAGTGCTGCCCAAGAACAGATCTATGGTCTCCTCTGTAGCAATCCCACCAAGCACATAATGGAGCAGCCAACAGCTCTAGCAGAGGATGGGCAGGAGCCTTTGAGTAAAAGGATGGCTTCAGGGAATATGAAACTTTTTACAAATGTCATGTGTGAAAGTTGCTGGCAAAGAAGGATGAGCTTGCAGTGCCTTTGTGTCAGTGTTGCCTGGACTATCGTGTCCAGGGCAGACAAAGCTGGAATAAATACTGACTTCTTCTGTGTAAATATGATACTGCTGCCATGTGCCAAAATGACAAAGTCTGATGTTTTCATTCAAAACAGACACAGCGTTGTTAGGAAAGATTTCCTTCTACAGATGGGAAGACCCTCCCATTTCCAAATCCTTTTCTAAAGTAAAGATGGGACCGGCACCACTGTGCTTAGGAGCAGGGTTAGTGGCGCCGCTCTTCTAAATGTGGGATAGAAATCTCCATCCAGAAAGCAGGTGAAAGAATATGCTGTCAAAGTGCAAGAGCTCTGTACAACTTGGTAACAGCTGAGTCTTCATGCAGTGGAGCTGGAAAATAAACTTCTCTTAGTTTGGGATACGAGCCAAGTCGAATCTGTTGGGTTAAGCTTGTGTCGAATGACTCCATCCTCAACTCCTTAGGGATTTGAATGAACTGGGATTCAGAGCTCTGGCTTTGGCTTGTGTCCAATGTTAACGGGGAAAAATTATTCAGGGGCACCACATGCAGAACCACCAAGTGAATTCTCCCTTTCTGTTTGCCAGTGTAAGCCATGAGTGCTGTGTAAAACCAGTATAGGAGCAAGACTGTGCCCAGTACCACTGGTCAACATTTTTCTTCGTTGCTTTCCTAAGGCACAGGAGTCTTGTAGCACACTGTAGGATTGTAGCCATCACCTCCCTATACTGAGAATCCTATAATATCAGTCTGATTATGCTTTTTTTGTTGTTGATTTTTTAATGGGGCCAGATACTTTCTTGGTGAAGCCAGAGCCAAGGGAAAATTTGCATCCTTCAGAACCTCATCCCAAAACTTGCCTCTTTAAACTTTTTTTTTTCTTTACACATTTATTAACATATCCAGAGCTGGGATGAACACACCTTTTCTTTTTTTCCCAAATACAGAAAAGACTATAAGCAAATGACTGATGATGAGACTAAAAGCCACTGAGGCAAAGTTACTGTGAAGGGATCGAACAAGGCACTAGGACCTAGGAGGCGTCTCATCCACCCTGGCAGGAATTTCTTGCTTGGAGCTCAGACAACAAAGGCAGAGTGAGCCTGGTTTTCTTTCTCTCAGCATCTCCACCCTGCGCGCTGAAAACCGGTGAGTAGAGAGATTAGATTTTTTTTTTTTTTTTTTTTGAGTGACTTGCATGCAGAAAAGTAATGGATGTCAGACAGAAAGGAGGAATCTTTCTCATAGTATCTTACAGCATCTGCAGTTCATTTTAAAATCAAAACCCTCAGCATCCTCTGATTCATTCCCGAAGTTGCGTGAATGTTTCATTGTTCAGTGTGTGACACCAGACCGAATGTACCCCAACCGGCATTGTGGGGAAGAGATTTCCAACTTGGGGTTTCTGTGCAAATCACCTGCATTGTCATCTTCTGCTTTACTGCAGACCAGGAACAATGATTTTTCTCGCACAGGTCACGCTGACATTGTAAAATACAGGGAGGCAGCTTCGTTCTGGCAAATGTAAGGGGTGGGGAACAGATAGCAACAGCTTTTCCTAGATTTGCACCTGGCTGCCAAGTGCTGGTTGAAATCCCCTCTCTGCCCTGTGTTAACATGCAAGCAACGTATGTGAGTTGCATGTTCCGGGCTGTGCTGGGGGAGTGGAAAGGTCTTTCTATTGCAGGCTTGGGGGTTCCTCCTCCTTTTGTGTTGGGGTTTGGTGCAGGAGGAAGGTTGTTCATGAGCATAAACTAGAGACAGTGCAGAAATTCCTTCTTGCTGGGTGTCAGCTTAAGTCTCAGCTTTTCTGTGCTAGTCGCTTGCGCTGAGAGCCCCCCGTGCTCAGAACAATGAAAGGTGAGCTTGCAGGGGCAGCATGTCCCCTGGGAAGGGGCACTTCCAGCAATTAAATCACTTAAAGCTTCAAGGGGGGGTTGAAATAACCTCTTTATTTTCTCCTCCTCATTAAACGGGAGCAGAAATACGATTCAGAAGAGAATTAAGCTGAAAAGAGCTTATCGAAGCCTCATTTCAATGACAGATTTTTCTTTCCAGTCATTTCTTCTTAGAGATGTAGGCTGGTCCTGGGAATTGATTGATGGGCTAGGAGGGGGCTGCGGATAGGGGGAAGGGTGGGCTGGATCTCATTGCTAACCCTTATTGAACAGGCTGTCACAAAGAAACTGCTTATTCCCCTGTGACCATTCTTTCATAAATGCCAGTTTATTCTGATGTTAAACATTCAGATGCTCTGGTTCCTTCTGTGATTCGACAGATTGAAGGGCTGACTTACTGGGATCTCCTTGTTTTCTGTTGCCAAAGGAAACCTCCCAGGGCTCAGAGGTTTAATTCATTGCCAACTGGTGTTTGGATGAGTTTTTCTGGGGCTGAGTTGCGATTGCCATGTATCCCTTTGGCCCCAAGTCCCAGTTTACAGCACTTTGAAAACTCCCAGGTGCAGGAGCAGACAGCTCTCTACAAACATGTTCCCTGGCCGCAGTAGTTGGATCCCTTTCAAAACGTGAGGACCCCTCCTACCCTCAGTCCCCAGAATCAATACAAATCTGGGTCAGGGGAGGGGGCTCTTCCCAAATGCATCTGTCCTTCTCCAGATACAGCTCTTGCATTAGTGTCATTTTGCTCTCTGTATTGTGGCTCTGCTTGGCTCTAACCTGTCCCTTTGCACTCCTTCTCTCCCCATCTCCTTCCCGCTCACAGCTTCAGATCTTTAGGGTTCACCAAACTATGGAACTTGATTTTGGACACTTTGACGAAAGAGACAAGGCGTCCAGAAACATGCGAGGCTCACGTATGAACGGGTTGCCCAGCCCTACTCACAGCGCTCACTGTAGCTTCTACAGAACCAGGACCTTACAGGCACTGAGTAATGAGAAGAAAGCCAAGAAGGTGCGTTTCTATCGCAACGGGGACCGCTACTTCAAGGGGATTGTATATGCAGTGTCCTCTGACCGCTTCCGAAGTTTTGATGCTCTCCTGGCTGACCTGACCCGATCCCTGTCCGACAACATTAATCTGCCTCAGGGAGTCCGTTACATTTACACCATCGATGGGTCGCGGAAGATTGGGAGCATGGATGAGCTGGAGGAAGGTAATTAGCATCGCTGTCTGGTGCAGTGAGGAGGCGGGGTGGGAAGGGGGCTGCACCACTTGGGGCTGCTGGTAAGGTCACATTTCTCCAGTGTGGGGATGCTTCTGCCTCTCTGTGCTGAACCTGCCCGTTCACCTTCTGCTCCAGGGAGGTGTAGGAGAGGGTGGCAGTGCAGGGGCTGACACCCCCGGCCTGTCCCCTGGCACGCTCACTCGGGTGCAGATGAGGAGCCAGAGGGATGTGTCTTTACTTTTGGCTAGATGTGGTTGTGTCCATCACCCAGGGGAGCTGTCTGAGGGTGTCTCCCGTCTGTCTGGGATGGGGGGCATGTGGGAGTGTCCCAGATGGGTGCAGAGGGTGGCTGAGGAGTGATGCAGCTTCCCCACTGGGGTGGATGGATTTGAATGGAAAAGCAAGGGGTGCTGGGGGATCCGTGTAGCGTGTGTACTGGGGATGGGAGGGGTTTATGCACCCCATGTAAGATGTGAGTTGAGGGGTTCATGCACAATGTGTGTATAGGGGTGTGGTCAGGGCTGTGCAGGGACTTGAGCGTGTGTGAAGTGGGATGTTGGGGGTGCCTGCAGCTCATGCATAGTGCCTGTGTGGAAGGGGGGGTATTAGGGCTTTTTACGGTGTTTGGGAGTGACAAGAGGGGCGTGTTGGGAGTTCATGCAGAGTGTTTAGAGGGGGGAGTTAATGAACAAGGTGTTCGGGGGGGTTGCACTTGCTGTAATTTGGGGTTTGATACGCGTGTGTATAGGAAGGTGTAAGGAGGATTAATTGCAGAGTGGGTGTTGGGATTCCTTGAGAGGGTTCATGCACAGGGTGTGCGTTGGTGTTTGTGCTCAGGCGGTGTGGGGAGGGGGAGTGCCGGGGGTTTCTTGCATAGTGATGTGTGTGGAGAGGACGTTGGGAGTTCAAGAGCTGCAGCTGAATATTGTTCATGCAGGATTTGTGTGGAAGGGAGGTATATTAAGAGGTTCAGATGGAGGTGGGGAGTGTAAGGGGGTGTATTTGGGGAGCGTTTCTGCAGAGACCATGTATGGTGAGGTGGGTTGCTGTCATTGGTTTGGGCGAAAGACTCTCAGATGTGCCATGCAGGGGATGCATCCCCATATCCAGAGAGGGTGTTGGTGTGCCTGTTTCTCTGAGTATCACCTGGACTGTGGGATGAAGGATGAGTCAAAAATCAGTCCTTGTGTCCAGAAGGGGTGGCCTGGAGCTGGCTTGCTCCTGTGGAGCAGAGCTGCCGGCCTTGTCTGTGTCTGGGGAGCTGCCTCTGCAGCAGTGGGCTGCCGCCTTGGGTGCTGCCTTTCTCAGGGAGTGTCAGGAGGACCCCCAGGAGGAAACTGCTACGTGTCCAGTCCTGCCTCCTTGGCCAAGGCATGGCTGTGGGTAAGCTCTACTGGTGCTGCAGTTAAAGTGGGGTGCACAGAGGAAGCATATAGCCCCCCTGCTTTTCTCTTCCCTGAGCAATTCAGATATTCTGTTCTTTGTTTGAACCTAGAATATCCTGAGTACTCTGTTGCAAGAGCGGAGTTGCTCTTCAATGTTCCTTGATGTTTTTCTCCCAGTAGATGACCTGGCTGATTTGGTGACTAGGGAAAATCCCCAAGGTTTTTGCCTTTAATAAAAGACAATGGATGTGAATGTGTGAGGCACTGAACTGCAGGGGCAGCCTCAGCAGTGAGTCATTGTGTGACCTTGACTAAAGCAGCTCTCCCTAGAATTCCTGATTTGTCAAGTGGGATACTCATTTCCCCAAAAAGCTTTGGAGAGGGGCGGGGCCAAAGAATATTGTTTTCCACAGAGAAGTTTTACTGAGAAGAAACTGCTGCCTCTCAGAGAGATGACGCAGTCCTAGTGGAGTTATTCTCAGCCTAGTTACAGCTGTCAAATGGAGGTGTGGTCTCCCTTAATTTTAGAGATTCTGCCATGTTTCATTGTGATTTCATATGGCCACAGCCTTTCTTTAATAGCAGCTCTCAGGCCTGATTGTCCTAGGTTTTATGTAAATCTTTGGGATAACTCCACAGGAGAAAATGCAGGTCTTTTTTAATACTCTTCCTCCTTTATGTCAGTGAAGTTAAGAAACCTTTAGTTATACTTTACACTGGGTTTTGCTGCAGGTAAGAAGGTACCTTGTTCTTGGAAATATTTTTTTTTTACTGGTTCAGGTACAAGCAGGAGATGCTGGCATTTGGGTTCTGGCTTTGTTCTGCCAAAATGGTATCTGGAAACAGCACTGAAGAAGTGGCACTAAACCAAAGATGATAGTATCTGTGTGGCAGTGTCCTCAGCAGAACATCAGCTAGGAAAATACAGTCTGAGCAGAGTGAAAACAAAGGAATCCAGTGTTTGAAAATGCCAAAGTAGATCTGCATGCTGTTATTGACAGTTTAATGATAGCCATATTCCTATATTTCTAGGCATGACCTGGGCATCTGTTGTAGAAAAGCAATCTGGGAAAGACATTACTTCAGATTTATAATATCACGGTTGTAACTAACCTTGTGGTAAACTGCAATGAGCTTGGGTGTTTGGTTAACTGTGTACTAGTGCTAACGTGCATGGAAACCCAAAACTTTGGTGTAAGTGCACTGTGACGTATCGGAGCAGTACATACACAAACCAGAGGGTAGACACATTTCAGATGAACAAAACCCACTTGGTGTGCTGCTTATTAAAGAGGACTTGGAAATAACCCTTTCGGTCTCCAGACCCAGACTTGGTAGTGTTTTCTTCCCTGACATTCAGGGTTCTCATAAGGTTATGGATGGATATTTTACTTCCCGGTCCATTTAAGATGAAACAAGTGAAGTCTTTCTTAGTCCTTGATCCCATCCCTCCTATCTGCCAGTTGGGATGTGCTTCTTGCTCCTTTCCTGTAGTAAATTCTAATGCCTTGCATTTTGTAAGCCCACCAGGATGCTGTCACATAGGTGCTTTTTGTTGCCTGCTGAGTTCTCCCTCACCTGTCACTGGCTGTTTTTCCCATAGTGCCTCTTGTAGCAGAGAGCTATCTGTGTCCATGTCTGTCCATGACCTTCTCTTAAAATCCACCTCTCTGCTAATTTATTTCCTTCCTCCTTTCCACCACTGTAGTCATTGTCTTAATTTCAACTCCCTATTTTCAGCATTCCATTTGAATATATTTGTAAATAATGCACACACTGTCATTGATTAGGACTGTACTTCTCCTTAATATCTATTGGTTTAATGCAGTACAGCATCCATACTGCACCATTACAACTCCTCATGACTGCAGGTACATTGCTGATAGCATCTTCCACTTGCATACTCTCTTGGCTGAGTCGGGAGTGGATATTGGGCCCAAATGTGACTCTATCATAGCTGGTTTAGTCAAGAAGTGATTTTTTTTCTTTTTTTTGTCTAAAAGATCACCATGTTATAATTGGTTGTAGTGACCAAGGCTTTAAGAAGTCAATATATGAAGCTGCCTTTAAGAAGTCAATATATGAAGCTGGCTTTATAGATTATTGGTGAGCCACTGTTGTAACAGTTCATTCTGTGCCTTGTGCTATGAGAACTTAAATATCAATGATACTAAAAAAAAAAAAAAAAAAGTGCCATCTTTTCCAGCCTCACTCAAGCTGATGGTAGGGCAGCTCACATTGTCATCCAAATTTCTACTAAAATCTAGTTGCTTTTGACATCTGGAGATGGTGTCTTGTTCCATGGTTCATTTTTAACCTCTGTGTTCTTGTAGACCCATTGTGATGGGATGGCAAATTCTCTCTGCCTCACCTCTGCTTTTGTCTTCCGATGGAGGGCTGGAGAAATGGAGGGCTGACTTTAAGCACTGACCTCAGCAGCAGAGATGGGTTAAGAAATGTTGTTCTTGGCCACATGTTCAAACTCAGATTGTAACTGGCTGTCCCCATTGTCCCACAAATGAGCTCTTTGTGGGACAAAAGATTGTTTTTTTAGTCCACTCCATAATTTTGCTGCTTTCCCATGTAGGGCCACTAGCAATTTCTTGACATAATGAAAGGGACAGCAACTTGAGAGTGAGGGCAAGGCACAAGGCAGACTCCTGGCTGCTGAAGCCATTGCAGCTCTGAGTTAACCTCATTACTGGTGGGGACTGGTTTGTTTCCTCTGGGGGGAGGGATTAACATTTCCTTGGAAGCCAGATCCCAAAACTGTAAAGACCAGACATTTGTCACAGTGTATTTAGAGATGCCAACCATGTGGAGCATCCTATGTGCAAAGCACTATTTAAACTTGTAAGAAGAGGTCCTATCCAGTGATAATTGTGGTCTGAACATGTCAAGGTGGAAGAAGGTGTTACTACTGGTGAGGAACTGAGATGCAGAAAAGCAGTCTGATTTGTTTGTCACAAGTCCATAGATGAGACAAAGATGGAACTCAGAGCTCTGAGCTTTCTTCTTTAAGTGTTTTCATTCTCTTCCTGAGCCTTTTTCAGGGCCTGATTAGTGGTTTTGGAGGTACTTGCATCTTTCAGGTTTTTTATTAAAATTGGACTTTGAACCTGCTTCTAGTCAGTGGCTGATTTCATGTGAATTAAGTGTCCTTTGCTGTGTACAGTCAGGGTCAGAAATACACATGGAAATAAAACCATCATACATAAATATAGCATGGATTAGACATGGTCAGTAAAGGCAAACATAGATTAAGACTAGAATTTGAGAGATTCAACATCTAGTTGAAGCTGTGGAGCTAGTCCCTTCTGAGCTCCTGGTATGCTCAGGCTGTTAGGCAGGGCACAGCCCTCTTGTGCTGTGGTCAGAGGGCCCATCCGAGGCTGGATTTATGCCCTTGACCTCTGCTGGGCTACTTTTCTGAAATTTGTTCTTGCCTCAGATTAAACACTAGAAAAAATTGAAGAGGACTTTATTTCTTTTTTCTTTTCTTTTTTTTTTTTTCATTTGGGGAGGTTTCATTGCAAGTGTTCTTGGGCGGTGTGAGATATTCCAGAAAGTGTTTCCAAGCTTTATGTATCCGGTCATGCCCTGGGGATTCTTTTCCAAAATCTCGTCCAGGAGTGTTTTAAAGTAATCATAGGAGGGACTCCACCCTGGAGCTGTACAGAGCCTGGTGTGTGCTGGGACTGAGGGGTTTATAGGAATTATATTGAGATCTCCACCCAATGCGTGTGTGCTCCAGTTCGCCTGGAAAACTGAAATTCACGTAATCCAATGCTGAGCCTTGGTAACCCGTGGCATTGTTTTCTGGTGTCCTGACAGCTCGGCTAATTACATCCTGTATAACAAATTTACCCTGGTGGTTCTGGTTTATTTGCTTGCTCATCCTGGCTGTCACACTCGGACTGGTGCGGTCCTGTAGATTCTTTATGGGCATTGCGTGGTTTTGAAGATGATTTGGTAACAGTGCATTTCATTCTCTTTTTTGACACACAAGATGCTTGTCTCCTTGGAGAGCTCCCTGTGGAATAGCCAAAGGAAGTTCTTCAAGAGCCCATTTTGCCAAGGTGGAGTTAGGTCTTCAGGCAGAGGAAAATCCTTTTCACTACATAAAGTAGCAGAAAGTTCATGCATGTGAAACTAAAGGCCTACTTTAACACCCTGTGTAATGAACTCTGCAAGGTGTTAAGTCAACTTAATTCCTATTGAAGTCGTAGTAAATCCCATGAAAGAGGAAAGCTGGGCATGGTAGCACAATCTCAACTTTGCAACAGCAGAACTAACGACCAAAATAATTGACTGCAGCCCACAGAGACTGTTTTTGGAATAACTGTTAGCAGTTACTCTTTCAAAATGGCCTCAATCCAGCTTTCCTGATTTTCTCACAAGACTTCTGCCCGCTGTTCATTATACTTGAAAATTTGCTGGTGCATGCTGAGAAGGGATAACTTTTTTTCCAAAAGCACAGCCTGTCATTGTAGTATTGTCACAAGGAGCTGCTGTAAGAGGGTTGAAGGATTAGCGCTCATCTTGAGCTTAGAGTTTCTCTAAGAAACCTTCTCTAAGGCAAGCTTTATCTTTGCTGAGATCATCCCTTCTTTAGGAGCTGAATAATCACATTGTGCTTCTATCAAACTGGTAGCACAGTAAAGTGTAGCCACTGTAATTCAGTGTGATGCGAGCTGTGGCTTCAAATGGCAAATATGCTGATCGTGACTTAGGGTCAAAGGTCTACAGTCAGTCCAACCATTTCTAAAGGCAGGATAGAAGGAATAAATAAATGCTTTGGCTGGTTTGGTGGCACAATAGGAACTGTGACACCTCTGGAGCGTGCTGGTGTGATATCAAGTGCACATCATCCTGCAGGGCTTTGGCTTCCCAGTGCAGAAAGGGCAGCTTGCGCTGACCCGGCACTGCGCTACAAAACTGCTGTCCTTGGCAACACGGGTGTCATGCCCATAGCAGGCTGGTGTTCAGCAGCAGGTTCTATCTTCTCAGGATGATGCTTCCCACTCTTACAAAAGCTTCCCACCCCCAATGCGAGAGCGTCTCTTTGGGGCTCCCATTTGGGGTTTGGTTTGGAACTAGGGATGTGGCTGTTCATCGTGCCTTCTCATGACTTAAGAGTTGGATTTCAGCACATGAACACAGCTGCTTGATGTCTGAAGACGTGTTCCTGAAAATATTTTTGCACAGATTTTTATGCTTAAAGCTGGGGAGCAATATACTTCTTGGAGTTATTTCTTTTGCCTTTGACAAAATCTCCTACCCACTTCCTCCCTTTCCTTCTGTTTTGCTGTGCATATCTTCTGCAGCCATGCTGTGTGTCAGTTATTTCTTTGATTGATTTGGTTACACACCTTGACTTCTTGTTATAAGCTTAGCATAGATAGAAGTAGCAGAGGAACCAAGAAACCACTCCTCTTTCTGTGGTAGCACTATTCCCCATAAGATTTCTCTTTTGTGATCTTCTGGCCACAGTAGGCATGTTCAAAGCTGAAAAGTTCACACAGCATGCTTACCCAGTCCTGCTACCACCACATGGCAAGGTTTGGATAAAACTCAGCTGTGAAATATCACATGTTTCTGGCTGGCAAATGGCAAAAGGCTGAGCACCTGGAATGATAATTTTGCTGTTATTTGAGGGCCATAAAGTGAGTTTGGGAAGACCTCTGTTGAAGTGATTTTTAAATTAAATGAAAGCTTCAGGTTTCATCTTTAGGTCGGGGAAGAAGGAAAGACAAGCTCCTCCTCCATGGAGCTATACAGCTGTAACTGCAGAAGTGATGCTGAGAGGAGCTGCTATTCTGAACTGCTGCTCTGATGTGTCACTCCAAGCAAATTTCTGTCCAGTTCTAGAATTCAATAAAACATTTGCTAGGGTTTGGGTTAAACAAAACAAAGTGAGAAAGGGCAAATGACATTTGCCACTTGTGACCGTGAGCATAATTTGAAAGGATAGTGTTTATAGATATTCACAACCACCTAATATCACATTTGTGAGAGCAAAGCCTAGGAGGAGAGTATTGCCTTCATACCACTACTGCCTTCAGCCTACGCTGTTGTAAATACAGTAGACAGCTCTGGTGGGCAGTGAAGAATTTCAAGCAATTCAGCCAGAGCTAAGAGTAATAGTGCTCTACTGAACAAACCAATAATTTTTTCTGTGTACTTTAAAACAGGGAATTTATTAATGGAAAATATGCTTCAATACCTCATGTGTTTATGGAATGAAGCACAAATACATACTTTATCTCACTGGGGCATCTTCTCTCCCAAAGTGTTATGCAAACACAGGGGACAGTCAAGCCTCGCAACCCTTCAGTGGCAGAGAATTGCTGCTGCTGTTCTTCAGGCAGGAAGCAGAGGTGCAGGTGAGATCAGGAGGTACCACTGGGAGGCCTGGGGGCGTCCTCACCCCTGGGGCAGGGGTGAGAATAGTGTTCAGATCTTTTATTCCTAGCATTGCATTTAAACATGGAAATCCCTTTCCTCAAAGGATGACAATGCTACAGTTCCATGGAGCACACCTACAGAGGCTCTGCCACTCAGGGATTATGGGCTTGGGGGGCTCGGGTTCTTACCAGCACTAATTCCCTGTGGGCTTTGCAAACTCCCCTTGCTGCACTTTGCACTCAGTTGTGAAACTGGAGAGAAGGGTGGGCCCCCTCTGCACCAGGTGTTACTTAGCTGAAGCAGATGAATAAAACACAGCTTATCACTTATTAATCAGAAAGATTTATAGTATTCAATGCTTCTGGAAAACAATATCTCCAGTGGGCATTCTTCGTAACGTATGGTACTCTGTGGGCTATCTTTATGTTTCTGTTGAGTCAGATTCAAGAAATATAAGGGATTAAGGAGCGTCAGCTATGGGTACTACACGGCCAGTTTATTGAGGGGTTTAGTGACAGCATGCATGCCTCATATATAGGTTTGTTTTATTGTTTGTTCAAGTCAACAGATTCTCTTGGTGGGATTATTGCATTAGATTGAGGGGCGTGTTAATAAAATGCCCAGCTGACAGTGTGTTCATCATGAACCTTGTTAGCTCTCTTCTGCAATTCTGTTCCATCCTCAGAAGGGAAAACAGAATATCTGCTTCCTGTTGATAAATGATTTTGGGTATTTTATGCAACTGGGGAGAGAGAGGAAAGCTGTAATTGATGATGTAAGCACCGTGAGTACACATCACTTTCTGGTAACTGGGTACAAAATCAGAGCTAAAAAAAAGTTAGAATCCTGCATCTTTTCTATGGCTGCTTGTGACATCAAAGACTTGGCAGTACTAAGGTCATAAATACTACTACACAGGCCATTATTTTAAGCCTGTTAAAGCCATCTGGGTTTTGTGTACCTGTTAGTGGTCTCGCCATATGTTCTATGAAGGGACCATCTCAGTGCTTTCATCAAAAATAGAAGTTAGTCAGCAGAAGGATGACTATATGAACATTATAGTGGATATATTATGTGCCTGGACCATAGAATTCTGTGGAAATCAGTGGACTGTTTGGAAATCCATATTTACACCTTTGTCAATAGGATGGGATATCCTGTCCTGGAGACCCTGTAATGGAAAGCCAGGCTCAGATGTTGGGTAGGCTTTTCAAGGAAATGCAGCCAGTCTGCTTATATGAAGAAGGATTTTTTTCTTCTTCAAAACAGTTAAAAATACATTCTGATTCCAAAGTTAGTGATATTTGAAGAACTTCATTCTGTAAGATCAGCTTAATAAAACATCAAAAGAAACTCTGTAAGATCCTACAAGTACCCATGTTATGGCTTTGGTTCCTATTAAAATTTTATCTAATGGCAAGACAAAACCTTCTTCCTCTAGCAGTGACTGAGTTTTTTTCAGTGCATGCTCAAGTGCTCAGCAGCCTGAGTCATTTCAGACTAGACAGCTCCATTCCCTTAGGGATACCAGTTTACAGTCTTGGTCTAGTAATGACTCTTGTAGCATCTAGATTTGCAGGCACAAAAGATCCTAAAACCTTAGATAGATAGGATCCTGCAATTGACAGACAAAGCTTGAAACTAATTTTGGATGGGATAGGGAAGGGCTTTTTTAGAAATTACTAACAAGACTGTGTAACCCTTCTCTACCATGTCTAAATTTGGATTTAATGTATTTTTGGTTGGTTGCAGCCATATAAAAGCAAGCAGTGGTATTTGGTGTAGTGTTTTATCTCAGCTGCTGCTAGGTCTGTCTTCTAATAAACCACTGACACTGTAATGAAGCATGTTTGTTATGCCTGCTAGATTTATCAAAGCTCGGTTTGGTAGAGACTGTTCAGTAGGGGATTTTCATTATTTTTCAGGCATGGCAAAAAGAAGTTATTTTGTGGATGAATGTTGATATCTTCTTGGCAGGGCTTGACAGAGTAGCTAGGTCTGTGAAGACAGAGAGGAAGCTGGCAAATCTACAAAATAATTTAGGTGATTAAATTAATTTAGTGTTTAGGAGCTTTTAGATTGCTTAGCTTCATCTTCAGGTACCTAAATTCTTCTTTGAATCTCAACCTTTTTAACCCCTGCATCGTGTGACTGAGTGGTAGTAGGTATTTGCTGATGTAACCTATGGCAGACTTGCTTGCTTTGGGGAATTACTAGTCATGTTTTTAATAAGCATAAATATAAAACTAAAATGAGACAAAGTGATTTAATAAGCTGTCATGGAAGTGCTAATGAAAATAATTATTAATGATTTGCATTATTAATGGGGGAAATATATAGTGTCTGTTTTTCCAGCAGTCTTACAGTAAAAACTGTAGAATTAGACTGATGTTCATTTCTTTCAAAAGGGGAGAGTTACGTCTGCTCATCTGACAACTTCTTCAAGAAGGTGGAATACACCAAGAATGTCAATCCCAACTGGTCTGTCAACGTGAAGACATCTGCCAACCAGAAAGCGCCTCAGTCTCTGGCCAGCAGCAACAGCGCTCAGGCAAAGGAGAACAAAGATTTTGTGCGTCCCAAGCTGGTAACCATCATCCGCAGCGGGGTGAAGCCCCGGAAGGCAGTCCGCGTGCTCTTGAACAAGAAAACTGCCCACTCGTTTGAACAAGTTCTCACCGATATCACCGAAGCTATAAAACTGGAGACGGGAGTGGTCAAAAAGCTGTATACCCTGGATGGGAAACAGGTAGGAGATTTTACAGATGTTATGTCTTTCTCTTATCTTGAGGCTTTGATGACTCAGAACAATTTTTGAAGCCTAAAATTAACCTGAGATGATCACTCCCATCTGTTCTCTTAGAAGTCAAACTTCTCATGCCAGTGGTTAAGTTACTAAATTTTCACTGATATTAATATCGAGTAAAGAATGTAGCCAACCGTCTGAGCGAACCAGATGCTCCGTCCCGCACGCCAGCGTGCAGTGCGTGTCTTCCAGACTAGCTAAATAAATAACATGGGGAGTTCGGCTCACAGCCACCAGTTGATTTGGCTCTGAAGTAATTGCAACAACTCCTGAGTTTTGGATTTGCAAAGTGAAAATGTGTTGCTTGACTTTTCTTGCCCGCAGATGAAGGTTTGGAAGATAAATTAATTGATGCAAGCAAGCTCTTCTGGCTAGCTCAGTAATTAGCAGGAAAAGCATGGAGCTGTGTTGCTTTTTCTTAACTAAATGCACAAAGAGATAACATACAGAAAGGGATTTGGGTCTGAAATATTTAGTGGGTCATCATAATGAGCTTCATGTCTACATTTTCCTGGAACTGAAGGGAACATCTGTCTCTTGTTAGCAGCTACACAGCCATAAGCCATTTCATATTGCTGTATCTATGAAAGCCCTTAAAGGAATGTGGAGGATAACTCTGGGGACTGGGAAGAGCTAGATTCTTCAAGGACAATTTTGAGCTTGATTTAGCAGTTCTCTGTCTTCCGTAACTGACGGGTGGGCTTAATTTTGTCATTATCTTTCTTGCTCCAGATTCTGGAGCGAGGCAGCTGTGCTGCCATTCAGTGAGACCTAGACAGGCTGGAGAGTTGGGTGGGAAGAAATTTAATGAACTATAACAAGGGCAAGTGTAGAGTCTTGCATCTGGCCAAGAAAAACCCCATGTACCAGTATAGGTTGTGAACTGACCTGTTGGAAAGCAGCATAGAGGAAAGGGACCAGGGGATCTTGGTGCACCGCAGGATGACCATGAGCCAGCAATGCGCCCTTGTGGCATGTAAACTTAAGGAGAAACTTTTTCACAGTGAGGGTGACAGAACACTTGCACAGGCTGCCCAAGGAGCTTGTGGAGTCTCCTTCTCTGGAGACATTCCAAACCCACCTGGGTGTGACCTAATCTAGGTGATCCTACTCTGGCAGAGGGATTGGACTCGATGATCTTTCGAGGTCCCTGTCAACCCCTGACATTCTGTGGTTCTTATGTAGGGGTTGGACACTGACTATTCTAGGAATTGGTGCTATTGCTTTAAATTAACTCTCTTTCCTATCCCTGGAGAAAATATTCAAATACTGGGTCTTGAAATACCATCCTAACCTGAGGCAATGCCCTCAACTACCATGCAGCCTTTATATATGAAAATACTAATCCTTCCAACCCCAAATATAGGCTCATGAAGTGTCCTGCACAGTCCAGATGCAGTGTCTGAGATCTGAATGTATAGCACATTGCTCTAACCTGTTTTATATTCTTGCTTCATGCCAACGTCTGTATCCTGCACGTTAGTTGATGGCTGCTTCTAGCTTCAGATATACAAAAATCTCATCTGCCTGTCAAAGCCTTTCTTTTTTTTCTTTACACGAATGCATGACATCTAGATTGTCCATAGATACAGAACCGTGATGTAAATAAGCAGTGATACAAGGAGCGATGTACTGGAAACGTTGGAGGTGGCTGGGGGAAGAGGAGGGAGAGAGTCTACTTGTCTGTCTTCACTGACATGCCCCAAGAGCTTCCATCAAACTGTTCTCCACCTCTCAGGTCATTACAGGAATAAGTGGTGTTTCCCCCCCACAC
>JANHGN010025019.1:85099-113539 GCA_024605025.1 Megaceryle maxima | reverse complement strand
CATGACATCTAGATTGTCCATAGATACAGAACCGTGATGTAAATAAGCAGTGATACAAGGAGCGATGTACTGGAAACCTTGGAGGTGGCTGGGGGAAGAGGAGGGAGAGAGTCTACTTGTCTGTCTTCACTGAGGTATTCATACATGGGCACAGGACCATGCATTTGGAATGACAGCAACTTTACAAAGTGTTTAATAGATGGATCTGGCCTGAAAGCAGCTGCCTGCTCATGCTGACACAGAGTCCTGTTGCTCTCGCAGTTGTGAATGAGGATCTAAATCTGAAGCTGTAAATTGCCTCAGTTCTTTGAGAACAGCCAGCATTTTGGAGGGCAGATGTTTCTTTGCACGCTGTACAGAAACAGAGATGCCCCAAGAGCTTCCATCAAACTGTTCTCCACCTCTCAGGTCATTACAGGAATAAGTGGTGTTTCCCCCCCACACCTCTGAGGAGCAAAACCAAATCAGCCTGTAAACTGAACGGAGCTTGTGGCCTGGTGGCTGGACCAGCCTGTGAAATCATGTTTATTCCTAACGGGGTTTGGGAAATGCTGCTTGCTCTCAAGTTGCAGATTGTCCAGAGCAGCGCTGCTGTGGGGTGGCCTGCGAGCTGTTGGAGTGGCTGCTGTGCATGGGGCTACAGCTGAGCCAGTGGCACAGAGGTTGATGTACTTTAGCAATTCTTGCTGCCAGCTGTTGTCCACAGCAGGTACCGCACCATATGTGACTCTTTCTGAATCAGAAAATAAAAGGTAACCTTGTTTTCCTCAGGTCAGTCTCTGGTAGTTGTATGGTGACTGGTGGCTTAAGTCAGCACTGTTTTGACTGGGAAAACCTGACAACTTCACCAGCATTTTTTGTTGCAGAAATGTGATTTCAATAAAGTCTGAGTAAAAGTATCACGTTTAACTTGTTTTGCTGACACCACGGGCAGTTTCTCTGTATGCAAATGTACCCACTGTGCTGTGGTTACTGAAAAGAGTGAGATTTGGGGATTTGACAATAATGGAATGTTTGATATTTGTTTGTGGCATCAATTACTGTTGAAGCTTCCTGAAGAGCAAACCTAGTTCACCAAGGCTTTGTTTTTGTTGGTAGGTTTCCTTTAATATTTGTTTTTTTAATCTAAGTTACTTTGAAATTTTCCATCTATGTTTGTTCTTAGTGTTGAAACAAGAGCTAGAAGGTTCTGCTGTGGGTGCAGTGTTTGCTGTTAGGGTTTCCATGACACATTGCTTGATAAAATGTGACCTTCTGACACCATATTAGAGGGTTTTGCATGTCTGATTCTGACATCAGAAAGAGATTCTTGAATGCCTAATTCTGACAAACAGTACTTTATTTTCAGGAGAAAATATTCATGCAAAAACGCAAGCTGCTCAAAGCTGAAATACTGTCAAGAATCCTGACAGTCTGTCTCTTTGAGTGTCACTAGAGGCACGTTGCTCTCTCTGTTGTGAAATGATAAAACTTACAAAAAGAATATACAAAGGAAAATCATCCTTCCTCAGTCCAGGAGCTGTAACTTAATGAGGGAAGATGATTATTTTATTTATAGGCATTTCCATGGTGCTCATCAGTAGAGTAATCAGGATGCTTTAGAAGTACAGACAGTGGTGGCAATGATAGTGGTGTGTAAATAATTACATTTCTATGCACTGTGAGACCTGCTGCATTTGGAGTCAGAAAGCAGTTAATTGAGAGCTGGATGGGATGCGTTTGAATAAATATAGCACTCAAAACAACAGTGAGGTTAGGGGGTTTGAAGGAAATTTTGTTTCTTTTTATATCTTGGGTTGTCTGTAGAAATATGGCCGTTTTGAAACTGCTAAATTAGTATCTCCTGTTTAAGTAGTTTATTTAATTTTGTCCTGCACATATTTTTAATATCTTGTGCCTTGTCTGTCTGTACACGAGCTCCTTCCCACCTTGGAGCTTATCATCACCTCTTGGTGGACACCCCAGAACTCAGAAGAGGTTTCAAATTGTCCAAAAATGAGTTGACAGAGACTCACAAGAGAGATTTAACATTTGAACTTTCATGGCCATATAGGAAATGGTACAGGTCAAATAATTCAGTGCCTTAAAGAAATAGTGCAGTAGATCAATTCAGCATTTAGTTTCATGACTACAACTGCTGTTATGTTGAGAGGTGTAATATATATAATTAATACATACATATGCAGGATTGAATTTGGTCCAATCTGTGGATTGTGATGGATAACAGTTGTGTTGGTAGATTCTTTCTCTTTTTTAAATTTAGTTGTATCTAGTGTCCCAAACAAGTCTGGATTCCTGGCACCACTGGCTATTTTATAAATGCACGGTGACAGTTTCTGCCTCATATTGTTAATAAACCAAATTAGAAAACTGAATGTGAGACTGTGGATGAAGTTGCATTTAGCTATTTTGAATGCAGTAATCTAAACTAGACTATGCCAATATTGTAGAGATTAAATGTCCTGTTTGTGCTTCAGCTTCATCCTTACCATGGTGTACAATAAGCTGGTGTTTTACTGGAAAAGGAGAGGCTGTTCCATCACTGACAGCCTCGTGCCCACCTTCTGCTTTCTGCACCTTGCTCTGCAGGTGATGTCTGTGTGCATTCATTCCTGCTTTTAGGAAATGACCTATAAAAGCTAATGTCTTCTGTACATACTGAACTTCGTCTTGTGCTGTCTTGTATTCCAAAGTCTGTGAGTTGTTCAGCATGTGAAGAGCTGTAGTAACAAAAATCATCCTTTTTTGGTTTTTTGTGATTGACTGAGGGGGTGATACTCTGGATTGTGACCAGAAATTCATCAGGCATTTCAGTTGTACTTGAGCATTAAGAGATGGAATTCCTTCTGCTCTTTCTCCAGCTAAAATTTATTGCCACATGTTAATTAACTAAATACCCCATTCTGTTACCCATCAATTAGCATCACCAAACAAGCAGAATAAGGTGCTGTTCAGAGTGGGGAGAGCTTGTATGCTTCAGTTCCACATAAATAGAGATATTCTGGTCAACAAGCAGGGAACAGAATGGGATTTTTTTTTAGCCATAATAACATGCAGCCATCTCTTCTGGACTTTGAAATCTTCAAGCACAGGGAGAAGTCACCCATTCATTGGCTTTTACCTAGCTCAGACAAAGTGCTGCTGTTCCAGCTGAGTGTTGGCTGTCTCACTAGATGAAATTACATACATTTTTCATATGTCAGGGCATTTGTGACTGTGCTCCTGAAAGAATTTCTAGTCTTAATAAAATGGTCCCCTCTAGCAGTCTTTGCTTTGATAAGGATTTCATGTGGCAGGTGATGCGTGAAGTTCATCTTTCTGTTTGCAAAGCTGATGCAAAAGCCTCGGAGGCCAGTCCACCTCTGCTGTCCAGAGAAGAAGTTGCCATTTCATTTTAGATGACTTGCACTAAGGAAGGGCAGCAGCTGCAGACAGAGAAGGAGGATGACTAAGCTCACAACAGGTTAAAGGTTGGGACTTTGGGATGAAAGCTGACAAAGTTGTTGATAAAGCAGCTCCTAGTACTGCACTGCTAGGAAAATGCTACTTTAGATGTGTCCACACAAATTGCACTGGAGAAACCAACCAAACTTGGGAGCTGCTGCACTGATTTTAAGGTGGCATTTGGAAACAAACTCATTAAAATTTCATTGCTCTAATATCAATGCTAGCAGTGCATCAAACTCTGCCAAGATAGTGTAGCTCTATTGATTATATTAATGAAATTGTGTCAGTGTGACCTAGAAAACGTTTATACCAAAACCTACACCAGCCTCCAACGGTTGTAATCTGTAATTGATGCTCAAGAAGAAGGTGAACACCTTCATGATGTACTTAGCAGCATCTGCAGTGCTGAAAGATCAGAGGGAAAATATTCCCTCTAGAGCCCTGGAGATAGTTAACTTACACCCTGAGGCATGAGGTTCAAGGTTACAAAGCAAGCAAATTGAGTTGTGTTATTACACATGTCAAGGGGTGGGGTGTCAGAAACTCCTCATCCTTCTGAGACTTCGTACTTGACTGCTCTTTTGGGTACTGAAAATCTGCATCGAAGTAACCCCAGGACAAAGCAGCTTCATGCACTCGTGTAATGCTGGGATCTAGCCCTGAAGAAAGTGGGAGGGAAGAGCAGGAGATGGGTGCAAGTGCTTTTTATATCCTGCCTCCTGCAGAAGGCTCTGAGCAGCTGGTGCTAATAAAGGAGAGGCGAGTCCCATCTTCCCTCCCAGCTGCATAAAGCTGTAACAGTAAAACTGTGTCTGTTCTGCATCTTTTTCTCAGTCCTTTCTTCTCAGTGCTCCTTGTTAACTGCTGAGACTTGGCAGGCCTTGCATAAATCTCCCATTTTGATACCAAGAGGACAGGTCTGGATCACAAGCCCTAGCAGAGGAATTGTGCAGGCAGGATTTTTGCCCTTATCCACCTCCCCCCATAGATTGGGTGAGGTTTAACTCCCAGCTTCACTTCTTATTGCTTTCGCAGACTACTCTGACTTAGGGTGTTCGCATGAGGTTATTCTGTCTAACAACCATGTGTCATGCAAGGAAGGTTGGTAATAATGTATGGGCTGAAGAACTTCTGAACCCAAGTCACACTGCCAGACAAGACGGCCTAGTTCCCTGTCTTTAGGGAGCTCTTAGTCTAAGCTGGAATTTCAGCGTTGCCTGATTCACGATATGACTAGACACTAACACAGACAAAACCAATTAGTCCTCAGGTATCCCTGAAGGGTTTTATTATTCGCTAGAATGAATAAGCCAAGCTTCCCTGCATGTGTATCTAAGTACTTAGGATAAAATATTCAGAACACTTTCTGAGATGTTATTCAGAAACCTTATACTTATTAATTTATGTTTACTTAAGTCTGTGGGCCACAGAATCGGAGTGGAAAGGGGCCTGTCTGGAATGCTGTGAATCCAAATTTCTGTACCTAGTAAAGCAGCAGCAGTCTAATTTCAGCACCTAAAGTCTTGGTCAAATCTGTTCTCCTGTGGGCATTGTGACTGAATTGGTTGCCATCAGCACAGCCTCCAGTCAGCTCCCCAAGGCATGTACAAAGAAAGGGGAGATGGTGGAGGAGACCATCATATTGCAAACGTTGGTGGACGTTTGGCCATTGCTTTGCCTCAGTCTCAGGTTTTGAAGGAGGCATCGTGCTCCCGCCTGCCATCCAGCAAGGCTTTAGTGCTGTGTATTCACTGGCATTTTGTGAAAGTACTGGCTAAAGCTGTCATGGATATTGCTCTTTTAGGGCAGTGAAGCTCCAAGTCCAGAAGCAGACTCCAGAGTTGCACTGATGCTTGCTGGAAATTGTTCATTTTCTAGAAACACAAGCCTTGCTAGTAGACATGTACTGACCAGGAGCCCCATGAACACCTGCTACTTGTGTCACAGATGGCAGGCTGTCAAAATTCTTGAAAGATGCAGTCAGACGTGACCTGGTGACCTAGAAGTACGTGGCCCCTATTACTGAATCCTGGTGCTATTCACACCCCGAAGGAGACGTATGCTAAAAATTCAGTCCTCACTAGCATCTTTCTTTTGGCAGTTCTTTGTCATACAGGGTGACATATTCCCTTTTCACTCTGAATCCCAGGAGAGAAGAGGATTATTCAGTGTAGTGCCAGAGGGTTTATCTAGGAATAAATGGGCTGAAAATGAGCAAAGGAAATTAGGCTGAATAGCAGGAGCCAAGATAGGCCAAGAAAGCCTTGTCCCTTTTTCTGTTGCTCATTTGTATCGTCACCCAAAACTAAGTTTCAGGTTCCTTTTTGGTGCTCAAGTAGAAATCCCACGGATGTGAATGGGAGTTGCTTCTGCTCCGAGAGGGAGCAGATTATGCTGAATGGATTCTCAGCAAGCACGTGTGGACTCTAGTACCTGTCTGTCTTCTTTTGATCACATAGAGTAATCAAATATGTCTGTTTTCCCTGGTTGTAAGGGGGAAATGTCTTGCTTATTCTGGTGCACTAGCATCCTTAGTCTTAGGCATCATGCTGTGAGTGGCATCATGTGTAGTATGTTTGTTCACAACTCACCTGCAGTAGCTCACAGAGCGTGGGAATACTCCCTTGAGTTCACCCCAGTGCCAGGCACCTTGAGAGCAAGTCGGTGCCATATTCCCTGTCTTGTTGCAAGTTCCACTTCTTGTCTGCAAAACTGCTTTTTCCCTTCTCAGGTCTTACTGGCCTTTGATTAAAAGAATGTTTGCACTTAATAGCAAGTAAGTTATGACACAGCTTATACTCTTTTCTTTAGGAAGAGCCTGTACTAGCTGTGGGTAGAAGCAAACAGCCTAAAACAGGCTGGTCAGAGAGAGTGTGATAGAGCCATCATCCAGCACAGCAGAATCTCCTCCTTTCTTGCCCCTGAAGCTGCCTGCAGAACTGAACCAGTGATTATGAACTTAAAGGTCTTTTCCAACCTTGATTCTATGATTTGCTATGATTATTCTATTTCATATGTAGTATGTACATCTTGATGGAGCTTAAGTGTTAAGGAAATTAATCCATATTGCATAGGTCCCAGACTGAGCATGAGAGGTCATCAAAAACCCCCTCATGTGGTCTTTTGCCGGTGAAGCCAGTGTCATTCAAAGATCTCTGTCTGGGACAGGGGGTAAGGAGAGTTAGCTTTGCTCATGTGCAGAGGATAACAGCTTCCATCCACCCTCAGCTCTGCCAGTGATGACAAAAGCTATTGGCACAGAAATGTGTGTAATAAAAGTATGTCTAAAGCCATTGAGGAGAAAAAAAATGTTGGATCCAATCCGTGCAGATTTTCAGAATTGGCTAAGTTAGGCCTGCACGTGTGGGGAAGTGCAAAGACAAGCCCTGAGGATCTGCAGGCCTGCTCCTGGAGATTTTCTTAGCTCTCAATTCAAACTGAACAGGGGAAGATACGCAAGGCTAATAACCGGAGCATCCACTGCTCCAAGCCAAAAGACACACCCTCTCCCCTGTGAAACTACAGCCTGTCCTTGCTGAATTAATGGCCGTAGTTGTAGTTTCCTGGTGTCTCTGAGTATTTGCATATGAATCTACTGCTATAAATACACTTTACTAAGTGTTGCAGAGCACAACTTGCTGTCCAAGCAACTTCAGCTCTCAGTTAAAGGATCCCAGGGGCTGTTGTGCTCTGACAGGGATATCCTCGAGTCGTGTTATTTTCTTCCCTTACTCTAGTAAACCAAAGGCATTTTACTGGAGTTTTTAACTGCACTTTGAAAACATTTGCATACTTTTATTCCTTGAGATAAATGCAAATCTCGTTGTCATTAATGGTTTTTGCATTAACCACATAAAATAAATAGGAAATATGTATGTATTGGCTTGTGATGCTTTTCTCTCACTTTTTAATCTTAAAAAATACTTCAAATCAAGGATTTTTCAACTAGGGTGGGTGTAAGATATAGTCTGCTTTTTACTAATGCTTTTTCCTTTATTTTTCCCCAAATGGGGGACTTAGTTATGAAGAAAGTGGACAAAAACCAGACACAGGGTAGATGAGATAATATGCACCATTCATTAGAAGAATTTTTCCAGGGGATTTTGCTTCAGTCAGAATTGGCGTGAGAGGTCAGTCCTTCCAGTCCTCCAGGTCTGAGCTCTGTTAGCTGGAGGACAATGAACACAATGAGCTTTATTGGCTCCACGGGAATAATTACGCAGCCAGGGAGCCTGCAGGGCAGCCGGGGAGAGCAGGACTCTGGGCTCCTTCCTTGCTCCCCTGCCCTCACCATCTGCTCTGGGCTGCTTATCTGGCACGTGGTCCCCTGCGGCTGCCAGGGCCCACGGCTCTGCTTCTACTACTGCCTCGCTGTGGGCATCCCTCCTTGCTTCTGATGGACCAGTTCAAGCCACCACGTGAAACACCCAGCTATGCTAACTGTGCTACTGGGAGAACAGCTTCTGGCTATAGATGTCTGTCTTTTATTTGGGTTCTCTGAATAGGAAAGAACAATTGGGTTAGGAAAGCAATTCATTGTGCTTGCATACTTCTGTGAAAGAAGCATTTCTTTAAGCTGTTGCTGTATCCCTGTGCTCTAGACATTATCTCTTGTGCCCTTCCTCACTCCCTGATGCCCATAATATTGCTGGAAGAGGAAGAGAGAGGCTGGGGATTGTGACTAATGGATGTACCTGTTCTCCTCTCTCTGTCTGGTGGTGAAAATGCACTAGAAAGCCACTCACCTTCTGTACTAAATAAATCAACTGAAGGTTAAAGTTGTGAAATACACAACAGTGTTTAATGAAGTGGGGAAAAACAGACACTTACAAGAAAAGCTTTAACCTTGAAAATATATATATATACAATAAGATTTTGGATAGGGGAGAGACAGTGGATATTTGGACTGTAAAAAATCATGAGGAAAAGCTCCTTCCAGAACCTATTAAGGAACCTAAAACAGTGATAAGAAGGTAAAATACTATCATAGATGGGAAACAGGTTTAGATGAAGAAACAAAGGTGGGAATAACTTTTTATCAGAGTGAAAATTAAGTATCAAGATAGAAGTGGTATTTATTGTCTTCTTGAGTGATCTGGATGTGGAAGTACTTGAAGATGATGAAAGAATTACTGTAATAAAGTTGGGAGACAAGTGAGAGTCTTACTGAGATGACAAGCAGTGTAGTGAATGATGTTAAGTGCAAAGCAGCACACACTGGTAGAAATTACTCTTTTAAATTAAAAATAACTGTTCTGCAGAGAGGTTTGGTCATGATGAGGCTGGCTAGTAAAGAATATCTTAGCACAGACTGGAAACAACGTGCCAAACCATATGGTATGCATTCAAAATTCAGGCAGAAAGGAACAGCTTTTTAAAATATTGCTGTGTTCCATTTACCCTTCCACTTCATCTCACTGCATTCACAAATGTGTCTCAGAATATGAAAGTAAATAAGAAGTTTCTCCAGTGACTGCTGCCCTGCAGCCCTCGGCAACTCTTCCATCTTCTCTTGAAGGAGCTGGAAGGGGTGGGGTAGCTCATGCAGGTGCTCGGTTACTCTTTTGTTCATGGAGGATGTTCTAACTGGGACTTTGGTGAAGCACCAGGTAGATTACAAATGGTCAGAGTGTCTATGCTATGGAGTGTTTAGTGCACCACTGCATGGTGGGACATTTGAAATAGGTTTGTCAAAGCTTCAGGGAGTGATCCTACTCTTTACATCTGTGGTAAAAAACAGAGTGGTTGTAAAAATCTTGCTCTTAACGTGTACGTACTTGTCCAGTCTTCAGTCAGGCCTGTTGTACAGCCATCAACTTGGGATTGGAAACGTCCTCCAACCGCTTCTTGGATATGTCTAACTTTTGCACTGTCTTTTTATCTACCAAATAGGTAAAAAGTGTGTGTGGATTGGAAAGAAAGATTACACTCTTCACCCTTCTTCCATACCACAGTATTTAAAAGAGCCTGTTAAGTATTTTAATAAGGGAAACAAGAAAAAAAATGCAGTGCAGGCACTTCAACTTTGTCAAGAATTGTAAACCTAGCAGATAAATTATCTGGAGAAAAAGTGCTGAGAAGTAAAAATCTGTTTGAAACCTTAAACCTGAACTGCCTTCCATCATGGAGCTCAGCTCCCCAGAAAGGCAGTAAGACAAATAAACTTCCCTTCCTCAAATGTGCACGTATCAGGAACCTTATCAACTGCTGGCAGGCTGCAGGATTACATGTAAATTAAGTGAATCAAAGAGTCGAGTTAGATAGCCAACATTAGGAGCTAAGAATCTCATTCTTGCCTACTTGAAAGCCCTTCATAATGGATTAGAAACAAGAACTTACATCTCTTAATACTAGCTGAAAATAGAGGCATCTTTTTGCTTCTAGTGAATTTTAATACGTTGAGAGTAAATGATACTGGGGATTTCCTTCATTTTAGACAACCCTGGTAACAGAGGGTTGCAAAATGATGTGTACATTTCACAATCAAAATGAAAGCCACAAGGCTGGCTGAATTTTCTATCAGTCTCGACAGAGTTGTCAGTGAATGTTATTTTTAGTCCTGTAAAGCAAGAGAGAGATCTTTACAATCTTGGCATTTCTTGCAGTTTTAAAATGGAGAACAGCTCTTGAAATGCCTGATTTTCCTTAAATTTTTATCCATATCATGAGCTTCTTCATAAAGTTTTTGCACTGCTTTTGGCAGTGGGTAGTGATTTAGTGCCAAACGGTGCAGAACTGCTCCACTTTACACTGTTTCTGCAGAATGCTTTTTCTTCCAGAAAATAGATGCTGGGGGGGGAAAAAAAAAAAAAAAAAAAAGTGCCATCTGATCCTGACATTCATTATTTGGGTTGTTTCCAGTTGCATGTGTGAAGTGTTCAATTTAGTGTAAAATGGACAGTGAAAATAAAGTTGGGTTGAAAGTGGATACACTGAGCACTACTTTACAGACTTCATAATTTTTAATACCAGTGAAAAACAACTTGTTTGGGTTTTTTTTATTCTCAGCATAGCTCTCCAGAGACTGTTTATTCCCTCAAAAGTAGAAGATGTTGCTACAGGAAAAATTTTGTGTCCCAGATGAGAGGCAGTGTGCTTGCTTCAGGTATTCAAGCAGCAAGAGTGGGTCTGGGGGCTCATGGCATCAGTCCTAAATTCAGCTGCAGCATAAGCTAGGCTAAGGCAATTGGTTTGGTGTTTTCAGACAGGCCTGCCTTGACATGTTTTAAAATCATAGGGAGGCTGAAATAAATTTGTCAGTTTGTCTCAAATACTGAAGTTTGAAAAGTTTTCACACATCTTTGTCTTAGCTGGTTTTTTGGTAAAATAGAAGATGACTCACTTGTAAGATTTAATCGTACTGCCCAGAGCTGGAGGGATGATCTAGGTCAGGAATGATATAGGTCAGACCTCTTTTTTTTGTTTGTTTTCAAAGGGCTGCCTAGATTCTGTAGGAAGAATGATTATTACCTATTTCTAACAGTTTTCTAACAGCTAACATTGCTATACCAATCAGTAAAACAAGAGTGCAGCTTAGAAGTTCATTTCTCTCTCCATTTTCCCCCCTCCCATTTTATTCATTCCCTGCCCAAGTGCATGGGAATTTGCCTGTTTGCTTTGCTTTCCTCACCATATTGTTTCAATTACCAGACAATCTTTTTTTCACCTCCACTTGACTTATATGTGGGTTTAACTTACAACTGGGACAATATAGTCATTCTGGCAGCTGTATTGTGGGCCACCTTCTGCTGCTTTTTGGACCACCAGCAAAGATTGATGAAGAATGCCAAGTCTCAATAGCATCATCAGACTCAATTCCTCTTCTTTTCATTGCATCCAGATATCGTGTGCAGGATACCTGGGTTTAGCACTCCAAGGGCCTGGCCTCTAAAACAAAATGAGTGTCCGGGTTCTGCCCCCTCAGTGGGTGAGACCTATTGAGGGCGATCTCTTCTTGTATCTGGTGCCATATTTAGGCAGGAGACAAAGCGGAGATTGATTCAGTCCCAACCTTCACATGTGCTTCCTTTCCATAAGTCATGCTTTCACTTCTTTTTTGTAGTCTGGCAGCTGCAAGGGCCGGTTGCTTGGTGACGCTCTCAGCAGCACAAAGAGCTCTCAGCTGGGAGGCCAGGTCTGTCGGCCGCAAACAGCTGGGATAATTTTATTTATCTTTCTCTTGTTCCTGTTAATTGCAGGGAACTGAATCAAAGTCAACCTAGTAGAAAAAGGAGCACCAGCAGATACTATTTATGGCTTCTTTAACATCCACCTTTTTCTCCTTGAGTCAGGGAAGTGACAGCGTGTGTCAGGCGTGGCCTGTTATTTCAGAAATGCAGGAATAAAATTAAAAGGCATGATTTCCACTTCTGGTTCTGGCAGGCTCCTACCAGGTCCCATATAAAAGGATTTTATTGTTTCCTTAATCCAGTGTGTGCCTGCCTGTTAATTCTGTGTAATAATCATACGCTGCCCAGGTTACGTCTATGAAATAGCTGTTAATGGCTTTACCTCAAAAAGATACAGCTCAGGTTTTAGGCAAGATGAAAACAACTAATAATTTCCAGAGGTGAAAGCTTTGTGATTTAATGATCAGGGCATGGATCTTGGGTTTATGAACTCCTGGTTCATAAAATCCTTTCTGCTCCTAAGTTAGTTGGTACCTCAACTGATTTCTACTTAGAGTCAGACTGGCTGGACTGAGGCACAAGAAGGTACAGAGGAAAAGGTGACAGGGGATATCAGTGCTGCTCAGCTTGTGCTTCTGGAATAGCTGAACTTCTCAAGGTAGTGCCAGCATCAGTCACGTGTTGGGTCTCAGTGCTACCTAGTGCTGAGCACTCTGGCTCAGATGCATCAAACCATTTTAAGCACGTGAATAGTTCCTTGCAAGTTAGCATGTGTGGAAGTGCTCTGCAGAGTTTGAGGAGCAGCATTAAGCGCAAACAGAGGACAGGCAAGGAATCTGGCCCTGCCTGAAGCTGCTTTCTTCTTATTAGAATCGTAGAATGGTAGGGGTTGGAAGGGACCTCTGGAGATCATCAAGTCCAACCCCCCTGCCAGCACAGGAACACTGCCCCACGGGAACACATCCGGGCGGGTCTTGAAAGTCTCCAGAGAAGGAGACTCTACAACCTCAAATATTAGAAGCTGTAAGATCTGCTTTTACCAGAATTTTTTTTCCTTACTTCAGGTATAAATCATAATATATTGATTCTAGTCAGCTGTTAATTTTATGCTTTTGGGTAGTTTAATTATGCAAGGTGCTAAGCAGTAACCAAACAAGTAAACTCTAACAATATTTACAGCTCACGACATGCACACTGGTGTGGATGAACTGATAAAGGAATATACTAAAGGACCTGACCAGAAAGTGTTACTGGCTTCTGCATTTTCCTCCCTGATCAAAAGCCCTGAGGTACCCAGAAATAAAATTTGGGCCTCTCTGTTCCTAGGGCTAAAGTCAAGGGAGATTGAGGAATGTGAACTGAAGTGGAAATGTACCTGCCTAACAGTGCTAAATCCAGCATGCAGAGCTGCTGAGGGAACGAACTAAGTTGCTGTGATCTTCTGACCTGATTGCAAGACTGAGGACACTGAATTTTAGTGCTTCACGTTCATGAGCTGTAATTGCAGGTGTTAGAGGAGCCACTCTGGGGCTTTGGACCTTTTTTTGTGCCCGCATACCTGCACAGGGCCTTGCCAATTGAACCTTTTCTGTGAAGAGACAGCAGCCTGGGTGTATTTCTTTGTTAAAAAACTTGTGCTTGAGCTATAGTCTCTTTTTTGATCTAAAAGCATCTCATCACTGTAATCCAGGTACTGAGGGCACAGTTTTCATCCCTGGGCTGGGGCTTCAGATACTTTTGTGTGCACAGTATTTACATAGATTTTGTTGATTCCAAATCTAACAATTTTTTTCATCAGTTACTTTCTGATTTACTCCTTCAGCTATAGCTGTATTGGGACAACCAGGGCAGTCCCATAGCTCATGCTTTAGGGTGTAGCGTGATCACTGAAGGGATCAAGAAGGAACTGGCCTCTCCAAGTGGCATCACACAAAAAGATGTAAGTGCATGTGTGAAGTAGGAGCTTCCCTCTGTTCTGAACCATCAGCTCTTAGCCCCTCGCAGAGGCAGCGCATCAGCCTGCGTACACTGACCGGTGAACTGATCCTCTGTGTCAAATCCTTATGTAAATGCAACAGCCTAATCCCCCTGCCCTAATAAGAATTTCACACCTTAATCCTCCCTGTGTTCACGGGCAGAGACATTCCTACCAGGCAGTTTGACAAATGCATCCTATTTTGAGAAAAATCACTGCACGTAAGTTTGTGGTAATAGGGAAACTGTAGTCTCAGATTTGTACGGAAGACTGAAGCATGTCACTAATAAAAGCGAGGGGATTACGTTTCTAAATTGTCAGTGGATTTCAGAGGATTTGCCACTCCAAATGAGACCTTTAGCCCACCAAGTCTTTCATTTTGCTCCTGGCCCTGGACGGCTCTTCTTGCTTTAGCTGGAAATGCTCCCTTGGTGATACAGGAGCAGGAGGAAAAGGATTCCCTGCTGATCCCTGCAGCGATCCAGGTTATGCCCTGCAGCTCGGCAGTGCTCGTTGTGTGCTGTGCTTCCAGTGCTTGAGTTGGAAGAAGCGTCAGTCAGCGCGTGCAGTGTCATTCTGAATAAAGCTGCGATTTACATTATTATGTAACCTCAAAGTAGTATTGAAAAACCTGAGGTATAGCACACGGGGACCCAGGCACTGCCTCAAGCTCATCCTTTTCTATATAGATATGTATTAATCTCTCAGTCATGGATATTTATTCCTTACCCAGTCTCATCCAAAGCTCACTGAAGTCTATCAAAGACTTCCACAGGCCGTGACCTCAGTCTGATTGTCCAGAGTATTCAGGGCCTTCCCAAAGTGGAAGAACCAGCAGTGTTCCTGAATTACCACCTCTGAAAAGAAGGATGCACCAGTGTATTTCACACCGCAGCTGAGAAGCAATTGCACACACAGAGGCTCCTTTCTCCAACTCAGAAGGACTGTGCTTATGTCTCTTGCGCTCCTGGTTATGAAGGTAATTGTTGAGCGTAAGTCACACAGCCAGATGTGCTGTCATTAAGTGTCATTCCCCAGTCTGCTGCATGCCTCTTAGTGCACGCACAGGCAGGGTGGATCTTAATCAGCTGCGGATTAACCACTAACACAGAACACGATGTGTGCGCAGCTTTACAAGCAACAGTGGTTAGCCGGCCATTTGGAAGAAATCTGTGTACATGTGTCCTGTTCTTTCCACTGCCAAAGCTCTTCCAAACCAGCCTTTTGTTTCAGTTTATTTCTCACTGCAGAAGCTTGTTATTCCATGCCCTGCTCTCTTGTTGCAGCTCCAGTCCCTCTTGGCTGCTCTTTGTTTGCCCCGTTGTTATTAGATGCTTCAGTTTGGACTTGCCTCTCACCGGTGCACGAATGAGGCTCTTCAACAGTCAGGCTTTTATATCTATTCTCTGCAGAGTCCATTCTACTAATGCAACCCTTTGAGCATTTGCATCCAAAATGCCAGTGCGCTGAGTCAAATCTGCTACTACACAAGAGAGTCTGTACAAACTAAGCCTTGACTTTATTTTTTTCCCAGGCCAGCTGGCTGTGGAAAGTTTTGTTCTTCGTAACTCTAAATACTTGTGTTGTTTTTAATCAAATCTGACTGTAGCTCACTTAAGCATTTGTGGCTTTTCCGTAGGAATGATATCACTTGTCCCAGCCAGAGCTCCTGCAGAGCAAGGACTGGAAAATCTACTTTATGACGAACTATAATTTAAGAGTCAGCAATGTCTGATGTAGCAACAAATGCAGTTTTGGAGGGGAAACTGTTACAGAGTTATTTAAATGCTTCTATTGTTTAGAATAAACCCATCTGTAACAGCAAAGGTCACAGCATCCCCAAAAACTACTTTTTAAAATTGGTTTTACTCATCTGTAGCATGGAAGGGCTGTCCCTTCGTGCAAATGGTCCTGTCCTGGCTGGGTTTGGTTGGTGATACTGAGGAACACCTGAGAAATCCAGAGGAAGCTGTGACAATAGTCAAGCCTCTGCATGGATCCCCTACTAATGCAGCCTTTTCTGGGTATTTCTAATGCTTTTGATAATTGCTTGTCATTTTTGCAGCCTGATTAAAGCAATTCTGCTATTTCCTGGGTTTGATGCCCTGTGTCAGCATTTTTTTATACCAAAGGTGCCTAAGCAGACTGTGATTATCTCCACAGTCGCCCTTTTATGTCTTTACTGCATATCTAACCCAAAAAGTTTTAAACGATTTATTTTAAAAATTATAAGGAAGGAAAAAGCATCTCATTGCTGCTCAGGCAGAAATGACAAAACCCAGAGGTTTCTGCCAGCCTCAGATGTCTTGAACAGATCTTTGGTTCCTGTGTCCAACCCGCCTCATCAGCCAGCATATGGAGGGAGAGCAAGCAGAGCAAGGTTCATTCTCTCCCTGCCTTTCCAGCTCTGCTGCCCCTCTGCTGCGTTGTTCCATGTTGCTCTGTGCTGTCTCAGCACTTTCTACTCATTCTCACATAAAAATAGTGTTATCTTGTTGATTGCAGAAGAGTACGTGGCTGCTGTCTCTTCCCTGTGACATTGTACCACATGTTAAATTCTATCTGCAAAAGAGAAAATAGCCTATAGAGCCTGTAAGCTTAGGGAGAGACTGAGCTCAGTGACACTCTGCAAACCGAGCCCTTGGTCCCAGACTGGGAGCATCCCTATTGCTGCACTTGTAACAGCTTCTCTGTTCACCGCTGTAGCCTCTTAATTCAGCCAGCCCAACTCCCGTAACGAAGAGCTGGGGTCTGCTACAGCCAGGCCAAAGCTTCCTACCTTGCCTGTCAAATGGAAAGTTACACCAGTAGCAAGTGCTGATTAATATAAAGGAGATTGCAGGTAATTCCTGACTCGACATATGTGTTTATGGGTGTACTGGCAGAGATCAATTGGCAGCAGCTGCTCAGTATTGCCTTGCATTGTTTCCCTGGACAGAACTGTGGGAAATGAACACAATAAACATAAATAGCCTCAAGGATTTTATTGTTTCCATTAAGCTACACTGCAGTAGTAAGCATAAAGGGGGGTGGTGAGTCGGATTCTCAGCACAATCCTGTTGGCCTTGCTCACAGTATAAAGCAGTTTGAGGCACCATCCTCACTGGGGGATCGATAGTGGTGGGTGTACTGACAGCAGCTCCCAAGGGTGTTGTGCCCGAGGCAGGTGCCAGGCCTCTGGGGTCACTGGGGCAGCAGATATTCAAACAGCCACTGCTGCACCATTTTGTAGGACCCAGAGTGCACCTCTTCTCATGCCTGCCAGATGGTGCTAAGTGGGACTTCACCTTGCCCTCGCCATCCTCTCAGCTGCCTCCTGCCGACCTTGGGGTGCTGGATTCCCCTGGTTCCTTGCACATCAGTAATGCTGATGTCAGGTCACGTTGGCTCTGACTGGTGTCATTTGGGCACCGTGCCTCAATATTTGAACTCCTTCCTGAGAAGGCTATCTCTGTGCTGCTAACAGTGCTGGACTTGGGCGAGACACAGAAGGCTGCATCCTCAGCTACCATCAGTTACCTCCTAAGTGGATTTACAACAACAAAGCATGATACTCTAGGTTTTTATCCCCTTTTCTCCTTTTAGCTGGATAGTTGGGAGGAAGATGCTGAACTCTCAGTGGAGAGCTGTAATGGGTAGCACCCATGTAATTCTCCCTGAGCTGGCACAGTGGTAGAAATGCTATTTCTGACAGCACTCAAAACAGACATATTCCCAAACCACACTGCATGCAGGTCTTGAACTTGCAGAAATCCATTAACAGCACTGGTATGGGAGTTGCTTGGCTGTCACATTTTGGGTTTTGTTTGCAAGAAACCTGGTAGAAAAATAGATTCTTCTTGACAATAGAGTATCCCCCAAAGCAAGACTTTGAGATGCTGTAAATAGGAAGGTCTGAGGTGCTATTTGCAGAGTGAGAACTGACATAAGCCTGGAAAGCTCTATTAAAAAGAGTAGAGATTTATTGATTTACACCAGCTGATAATCTGTTCCTGAAGCTGCTTTTAAAATCAAAGTAATGTAGTGTTTATTGCTTGCCCTTGTCCTTCTTAACACTGTTAACTTCTGTCCCTTGCATAAGTGCTGACAGTTTAAAAATGTATTTGGAAAGGGTGTTCAGAGGATATTGAACATGATACTGTTAATAGGAGAATTGTTCTACCAGTCTCAGCAATTACCCACTTTCCTCTTAGGGCAAATCTGCCATTTTATCCATTTAGGCACCAGATTACCACCTTGTGAAACAATCTTTACTATTTTCTCCCTGCCAAACAACGGCCAGCATCTGAGACAGCTCCAAGCAGGAGGTTTGGTGTTTGGCCTCTTCATTGCTGCTGAGGAAAGAAAAAAATACTCAAAAGAAAAATCTCTCCATTTATCTGACCCGAGCAGATCAGAATAATTTCTAAGCAAGTACATCTTTGTAGCACACTTCCCTCAGCAGAACTGGAGTTTAGTGCAGTCAGCCTGCCTGGGACTGACCTTTCAGCATCTCTGTTGATATGTAAATCACACATCCTTCTCCTCCTCCTCCTCAGCAGCCTCCCAGAGCCAGCAGCAATGATGTAACCGAGCTCCCAGCAAATCCTTTGTTTAAACTGAGTGGAAAAGCTGAGCCGGTTGGGCTGTGGCAGATGAGCTGCACTTAACAGGAAAGAAAGGAGCTCTAAGAAATAACTTCTCCTGTTTGCCTTAGAAGGGAAATTTTTCTCAGAGGTGCTTTCCTAATTATTTTGTTTTTATTGTATTTGCACATGTTGGGGATGGACTGTTGGCCATCCAGGCTCCCACTGGTCAAAGCTTTCCCTAGCTCAGGATACAGCCTCTTTTCCTCTGCTACATCAGCAGGGGGTAAGAGAAACAGCTTAAAGATTCTGCTTTAGCTCACTAATTCACAGGGTGTTTCCAGAAACACAGTAAATAGACAGATTGGACTAGTGAGGCAGTACCACAGTGTCCAAATTTTATCAGAGAATGTGGTAAGTGGAACTGGACTTGATCAGTCCATCCATTGTCTGTTTACATGGGAGAAGACAAAACAGACTGATTCCAGGTTTCCTCCATTCCTATGGAGGTGATTTACAGACTTTTTCTTTTACTTACTGAGAAAACATCTGCTTCAGGTTGCACTTGGCTTGTCCTCCATTAGGGAGCACGTGTCATCAGCACAGTAGCAAGTGACATGTGAACTGAACCAGGTCAGGGGGGAGTTAGAAATCCATTTAATGTGCTGAAAGGAAAATAGGAAAATGGTTGACTGGAGAGGATGAGAGTGCCACCTTCAACTTCCAAACGTGAGCATGCCAAGAGCTTTGGTGTGCTTACCCCAGAGCCAGCTGTCACCTGTAGCATCAAGCACTGCAAATTGAGGGCTTGGCCCCAATCTGATTATTTGTTAACCTGACACACTTGTTATCTAGTAAGAGATTTAATCCTATTAGCAGAGGTTCTTGTTTATTGCTCAGCTGGCCATAAAGACCCTGATTTTCTGTCTTTCTTCACAGTCTGAGCTCACTTTCATTGGTGTAAATGACTGAACAAAGCCTGGGGCTGTGGGCAGTGTGGTTTAAGAAGAGCTCTGGTGTTGTAGGTTCTCCAGTATTTCTGCAAATCAGAAATGAAGTGAAAATAGGGCTCTTCTGCCTCACTACGGCTCTCCAGAGCATTGCTCTGGAGACAGCCCTGGTTCCCCCAAGCCCTTGCCAAGATGCTTCAGCAGTTCATCTTAGTATGGTTTGCTGATGGATCACAGAATCCCATCGTGGTCAGGGCTGGAAGGGACCTCTGGAGACCATTTGGTCCAAATCCCCTGCTAAAGCAGGGTCACCTGGAGCAAGTTGCCCAGGACCATGTAAAGGTGTGTTTGGAATATCTCCAGAGAAGAGGACTCTACAACCACTCTGGGCAGCCTGGTCTAGGCTCTGGCACCCTTAGAGCAAGGAAGTTCATCCTCACATTGATGAACAATAGCTCCTACGTGTGGCTGTGGAGGGACACTGGTGAGGAAGGGTACATTTCTTTGTACTCTAATGGGCAGAGATGCCAGTCTCTTAAATCATACACCAGCCTAGGTGAGTGAGAAGTGCCCGGGGGATATGTTGCTTCCTTCTTGCAAATTTAAATGCTTATAAGATTTCTTGTTTACAGGTACCCATTTAGAAATATATGCAGGGGGGCAAAGGGGCTTTAGAAAATTGTCCTAGAAGGCCAAATCCTTTGGTCATTTAAGTCCAGTGTGGTCAGCACGTGTGTGCTAAACTGGAGAAGTTTATCTTATTGTTTTGTGCAAACTTGGCATCAGTAAGGTTCAAAAGTTCATTTACTTGTTTTTAAGAGGTATCTAGTTTGATTATTATTTCAGCCTTATCAAATATGTCACCTGCATTTGCTTGCTACAGTTGATCTCAAGTCTGAAGGCACTTAAATAAAGTAACCTGTGCTTGTTCTGCCAGGGGTTTGCTCACTGAGGAGTGAGGAAAGTAGCACCTTTTTGCTTGGCATCTGTATCTGTGGGTCTCTGCTGCTCCCCGAATTATCACAATCATAACAAAGATACTGGATCTTGAAAGTTACAAAAATAAAATAAAAAATCTCAAGGATGTAAATGTCCAGTGCCTATATTTGGCCAGATTGTCATCCCTCTTACTCCAGCACTTACATAAAATCAGTTGACTGAAATGTAAGCTCAAACAGGATCTGTCCCTTAAACAGCAGTAATATAATTCAGTTATATAAGACAACTAATATTTGCCTTATGAGGAGGTATTATAATACTCCTGCTTTCTATGCCTCTCTGTCTCCCCTAGACTAAGAAAGGACATGGATATTTAGTATGCAAGTTACCAGTGTGTGAGGTTTGGATGCATTTTTTTCTTTCTTTCTTTTTTATTTTTTTCTTTTTTTTGTGATATGCTAACTTAATGCAAATTAGTCTTGTTTATTTGCCTGATGTAATGGAATAAAAAGAAAGCAGCAGAAAAGGAGGCAAGTCATTTTCTTGTAGTCTGCAGGAGGGAAGTTCAGTGCATCTGGAAGGCAGCAGTGCAGAGAAAGGGCATTTGTAATTGAACTGGCACATGGCTAAAGAAGTGTTCTGGTAAATCTGCGTCAGAATAAGGGTGGTGTCAAACTGGGCTCAAAATCAGTAATCACAGGTGCCAGATGGATGATTTTAAGTTCAAAGCTTAAAATTGTTGGGATTACTGTGGTTATTCTGAGTTTCTTTTTCAGACTGTCCCAGCAGGCGGCATAAAAGATTAAAAATTTTAATGTAGGGACACTGACAGAGAAAGATGGACTCTGTGCTGCAGGAATTTAGAGTGGAAAGTTCAGGAAATGTTGATGAAAGGGAGAAGTACTTCTGATTCAGTCCAATAAGGGACACTCTTAAGTTTTCCAGCCCTCACAAGCTGGGTGGTAATTTGCATAAATGGATTAGCATCTCAACAAAACAGAATTGCTTTGGCTAACCATACAGTTTGGGGGGGGAATCACCTTCCAAACCAAGCAATGGGACAAGTATAAGAATATTTCAGGCACCTCATTCTTTCTTAAGTTACTCAAGAGTAAGTGAGACCAAAACCTAAGGAAAGCAAGTACATTTGGAGAACAAAGGGATCTTGGTGTTGGATGTGGGAGATACCTCTGCGTCCTCCAGGAGCATGTTACCCAGAGGTATGACAGCTAAGAGATGACTTCTGCATCCCCTTTCCCCCACCCTCCCCACGTGAGTGATCCTTTCTCACTTCTTCCACCAATGTAGCCTCATTCTCCACAGTACTTGGTTTATTTCTGTTTTCCCTTCTCAATGAGGCTAAACTCCTAACTACGTTGTGCTTAACTGCTACACCACGTGCACTCCATACCTGCTCAGAATTGCCCTTCCTGGACAAAGCATGTAGCAAACTTCATTTATCAAAGTGTAAGGGCTTTGGGGAGAGTGCAATTAATTTTCACTTATCCCTGGAGAACTGCAAGGTGGAAATGGGTCTGTAGGTGTGAACAGCTGAAATGATTTTTTTTTTTTTTTTTTTCCCCCTCACAGCCCCCAAATGAACAAAGAATTCCTTGTGGGAAAGAGGTGTGCACAGAGAGTGATACGAGGTGAAAGAAGAGGGCAGTGAGCAGGCTAGTGACATAAGGCTTGGGGTTCATTACTTGCCCCAAGTGTGGCTAGGTAGGACAGCCTCTTTCCTACATCGTTAGTCACAGGGATTTGAAAGAGCAGGAAAAAGGAGAAGAGAATTAGCTAAAATGGTGTCAGTAGTGCTTCTTCAGCATCCTTTGCAAACATCAAAGCTTACTATTTATTATAGAAGAGTACTAGAAGATTTTCAAGCTTTTTGTGCTGATTAGATAAATGGTTTTACCTATTCCTGTGAGCACCTGGATGCATCTTGACCCTCCTGGTCAAGTCTGCTGGCAGTGGGAATGGCTGGATGTCTTCTGCACCCCAGCTGCCCAGGCTGGCACTCAGTGGGGCACTGCAGACTCACCTGCAAGATGAAGATGCTGCTGCTGTGTATTGTCATCTTTGCATTTTCAGGATAGATCTCAGGAACTCTGCATCCATCCTCCTTAGTGCTGTGTAGATTAGGACTTTTAGTCAGTTTAGCACTTGTGCTTTGTTGGCCAAAGAGCAAACTGGCTGAAGCCCACCCAGACAAGATGCTGGCCTGTAGTAGGTTCAAGAAGGGATCTTGACCTGTTCTCAGTGTGTACTTTTACAGCAGGACAGGCTTTGTTCCTTGCTTTGCCCATGAGGTTCAGTGTCTGTGATACACAGTCCCAAGGGACTTCTGTGGCCATCTGCTTCTGGTAAGCTGGACCTTGGTGTGCTAATCCATCCCTTTAGAACCTGTCAATTTGGTCTTTGTCTTGTGGTCTGCTTAGAGAACATCAAGAAGGAAAAAAATCCTTGCAAGACCATCACTTGTTAGTACACCTTTGTTTTCTTTTTTGTTTGTTTGTTTGTTTTTGTTTTTTTCTTCTTCTTTTCTTTTCCCTCCCCACTACATTTGGAGTGCAAACCCAGGGTGCTGACTTCGATTTGCAAAGCTGCAGATATTTTGGGGCATGAGTCCTTAAGAGGGCTCCATTTTCCTTGAGCACTAGGATCAGCCAGGCTCCCCAGCTGCTCCCTAGATCTAATAGCACGATAATAACTTTGCATCGAGGGCCCTTGCACACACACACATGCCTGAATCCCTCAGTGATGAAGGAATATCAGTAGTGCCATTCTCTCTTGTGTTTCCCTGGCCATGGTTGGGTGACCACAAAGATGGGAACTTTTCCCCTTACGTAGAAGCAGATACACATATCTGTGTGTATGTGTGAGGGATTTTAATTAGTTTATGTAAATCTGCCCTGAAGTGTGTTGGGAAAAAGATGCATTTTGTACTGCTAAAAATAAATACAGATGAAATTTGTATATTAGATTTCTCATAGGGAAACAGGCTAAAATTAAGGTTAAATTTGAATGCAAAAATATAAGTGGAATTTGATTTAAAAAAAACAGCTCTGCAAGAATACTGGTTTTAATGATTTTGATACATTCATGGAGCTTTTTTTCAAATGCTTTAAATCCTGACATGAGTCATTAAAGCCACTAGTGCTTTCTGTAGACAGTGAAGCACTTCCTTACAGGAACTAATTTGACAGCATAGCAGCTTAAATAGCTGCTTTAACCTCTTGTCCTTGAAGATCTGACGGTGAAACCATTTCATCATTTCCCCTGTAGTATGGTAAAATAGTCTATATTTTATATATATGTAATATAAAATATCTTCTTTCAAGATGTGGAATTACCTTTGTATACATGTACATATGTGTATAAACATGCATACCCATGTACAGCTCTGCAGACCTGCATGTCTGTGTATTTTTGGACAGCTCTTTCTAGGATTAGCTTGGACTGTGGAATGAGACAGCTGAATCATCAGACTATGCTATATATTCTTCTTGCAGAGCTCTCAAAAGCTAGGAGGCTTCTTTGCCAGGTCAAAGACCATGTTAGAAATAACATACTTCACAAATGTTCCTGGTTTCCATTGCCTCATTGTTCAGAGTATGGTGCTCTACTGGCAATAGCCAGCCCATGAGACAGTCTCTTATCTCAGAAATAGCAGCTCAGATAAAGATTGATGGTGAGCTTTTGTTTATCTTTAGTGCAAACATGCATTTTTCTTAATATTTTACTAGATAATAATCTGCATTTCTGAGGAGAAAACTTATCCCAGCCAGGAGGACTGTGGGTGACAGTCGAAGTTACAAGACCCAGTTTATACGGGTAGAGTGGCTATAGATGTCCTGTCTAGAAGAGCTGAATGGTTTAAGTTTGTAGAAATGGCTTGAGTGGAGTCACTCTTGTTCTAATAGAGAACGCATGGGCTGAGAAACCCAAGAGAGGACTAAACTGGAAGCAGGACACAGCAAGAATAGGAGTCTGGAAACATCAGTCTGTCCCAAGTCACAAACATGCACACAGGGCTATATGCAATCATGGGTTATTAGGCAGCATTGCAAGAGCAGAATGCTAGATGAATTGGTACAAAAGTGCAATAAAATATGCATTAACATGATGAAATATGTATTGGAATGACTACTGAGCAGGATAAGCATGGCTCTCAAGTGAAACAAATCTGGCAGACTATAACTTTGGCTTATGGAGAAGCCCATTGCATGTTAACCCCATGCACATGTCTTCTCCCACAAACCACTCCTCTATGTTGAGACTGTGCTATAAAGGGGAATTTAGCACCTTTTGATTTCCCTTTCAAAAGGAAGACAGGCAGGGAGCTGTCACATCCTCCTGTGGAAGGACAAAGTGCCCATGAAGCCTTCCAGCCAGAGGGATGTCCAGCCTGGAAGTGCAGTATGCTGTGTGTGTGTACACAGTGATAGGATTTTCTGTGACAGTCTCTTGCAGAAAGAATGAAGGAGAGATGAAAACTTTTTTGTAACTGACTCAGACACACTGAGAGAATGCTGTAAAAGAATGAGGCAGACCCCAAAAGGAGAAGCTCTTGGCCCAGTTCTACCCTCACTTAGGTCATCTTCAGTTTTACCAAAAGCATTAGGGTTGCGCAGGGCATAACGGAGGCGCTAATTTAGGGTCCTGCAAGACATCGCAGTTCTAGGAGTGCAATGCAACCCCAGTGCTGAGGACTCTCGGTACGAACTCTTCAGTGTGATGTTAAAGCTTGCAAAGGTCTCTAGCACGGTGACCATAGTGATTCAGAAGACACAGAGTTCTGAATACAACTCCACCAAACAAGATCTCTTTGGGGTTGAAGCTCCAAAGTTCCTGTGGTCATGTTTCTTAGTAGCTGTTTATGGTTTTGGCCATAACCCTATTGTAACTATTAATCATATTACTATCATATTCCTGCAAAGCATCAGGGAAGGTTTTCCAGACAGATTAATCACTAATGAATTTGTAATCTGGCTTTGATCACTCATTCCTTTTGAATGCTGGTAGGTGGAGTTTACATGCCAAGATTTTCTGAATAATGAAGATGCTGCCTCTAAGGGCCCTTTGGAATTAATTTTTCAAATTTGGAACTAATATGTAAGCTGGGCTCCCATAGTTGTTTTTCCTCCTGATTTAACATCAAGAAGAAGGGACTTGGGCAAATTGTACAGACACAAAGGCCTCCACGTGCTCCTACCAAAAGGAAAAGCAACATTCTCTCTGCTTTTGGAGAAACTTGGAGCAGACAGAAGTATGTGCAGTCATGAAAGCAGATGGAGTGTTATCGGAGGAGTTTGAGCAAAATGGCTCTTGAAAGTTACTGAAAAACCTTCAATCTTTAATCCTCCCACATTGTGCTTTACAGCAACGAAACCTTTTGCAATGTCAGCAGTGTCTGACATCAAATATCCAGCAAATAATTATAGTCAGCTTTGACACAGCAAAGTGTAAATCTCATTTCTGGTGAGGCATAAGTGTCAGAATACTGTCTGCACAATAGCCAAAGGCTGTGTAAATTGTAATGAATAGCATTTAATTTAAGTTAATCTTCATTAGGAACGTAATTATGTCCACACACAAATTGCTTCAATGTAATTGTCACAGTTGTAAATAACTAGTTATGTCAACCAGCTTTTCTTCAGGATAAACTGGCTAAGAGATTATCAACTGGTTTAGAGCAGAAGCAGCGGGTGTCTATTAGTGCAACACACAAATCCGTGGGATAAGGCAGAACTTGCTGTCCTTGCAGGTGCTGCAAAGTGGTACCAGCTCACGCAACCCCCATTGCTCCAACCGAGCTGTTGCGCAGAGATGAGATTATGCTTTCTTGGAAGTTCAGTTATTTATTAGAGCTTGGCTGTAGAGAAGCAGAGCCAAAAGGTCCTGATCCCAAAAAAATGATAAAAATTGATTTTCTGAGGGGTGTTTTAGTTTACAATGGCACTGGCTTCAGCCTTGACCCCATCTTGTAGGCATGAGAGTATCTGGGAAAAGTTTACCTTCCTTAAAGTTGTCATTTTCTAATCAGGTTATCAATGAAATTTATATATGGCCTTTGCTGTCCTGATGCCCATGGGAGAAGTGCACATTGCAGAAGTCTGGAGCTCTGTGCTATCAGCAATGTTCCTCTGGTGGAGGCAGGCTGAAGTCTTCCACTGGCATCTACCAATAGATTACTGTAATTCTTTCCTTCAGGTCTCTTGATTGCCGTGAGGATTTAGGGCCTGACCCAATGCATGTTAAAGTCAATAGGGAATCTTCCCACTGAGCTCTGTGTGATCAGAATCACACCTGCTATAGAGGAGTGAAGAATGTAGTACGTGTTTCATTCTGCTGAGAGCAACCTGACCTGAATCCAAAGATGTGGAGAGCAGTTACTCCAAGACTTAGCTTAAAAAAAAGGAAGTTTTAGCCTTTTTTTACCACCTCAGGAAAAAAATGCCATGAATACATGTAAGAAATTAAATAGCACTTGGGAGATGAGTAAAAATAGTCTTATAAGTGGATATGAATGCTTGAAATGGGTGTCCTAACAACGTGGTTTAAAAGTTGAAGGAGCTTTTAACTGTTGTCACCGCTCTCCCCAAATAATCTGCACTGTTACTGCTAATTGGCATAAATCTTGCTCATAATACACATAGCAGAGATTTGCACTGAATCCATTGCTAATCCTATAAACTGGTGAGTTTGATAAAGTGGGTTGCTCTGGGCATTGCTAATTTTATTTTCATGCTTCCACTTGCTATCATTCATTAACCCCCAAACGGCAAGCTGGTCTGTACACACAAACAAGAGAGCAATAGTCACCTTATTAATGGAGACAGACGTGAGTGGGAAATGACAAAGAAATGAATATATATGCAGTTTAAACAGGATGCCTTTCCTTGCGTGTTAGTACAATGCTACCTGCTAAAAAAAAAGGGGCCAGGTTCTTGGCAGCACACGTGAAATTAAAGCTAGTACAAAGAAATACTATATTGAATTGGGTTATTTTTCACAAGGCTTTACTACTATACACCAGGCACCGTGATAGGTAATACTACTGCTCTTCCAATCTCATTGTCTTACCTATTTCAAAGTGCATATGTCACATCATTTAAATTCTGCACCATGTACAGTTCTTAGAGGAGCTATCAAGTCTCGATAGCACATCTAGGGCCCAAACCTGCCCATGTGTCTCACAGGGTCTAGTACTAACCAGGGTAGGTTCAAAGACCAGATTCTGGCATTACAGTGGATGAGACATCCCTCACCAGTATCGGAGGAGATGTGAAGGACTCAACAAGCATCTCTAGGGTCTCTTCAGGCATGTGCGTTTAATCTGCGTGTACCCCTGGAGCACAGTGGAAAGAGTTACAATATCAATGCTTTATTTTTAATTCAATATAGGTGAGCTGGGCACCTTAAAGAGGATTACAAAAGCAAAGGCTCAGGCTGTAAGACAAGACTTCCCAGTTTTTCATTTACATCCTGAAGAGAAGAAAAATCTGTTCAGGAAAGACTGGAAACGTATCTGCCAACCACTGGCCTCAATTTTGCACCTAGTAGCTCGAATAACATAAAAAACTACTTTTTCTTATGAGTCAGTGTCTTATTGTGATATAATGCTTAGTTATATGACCACCTGTTAGTCCTTAAATAATTACATGCTGATACAATCCAAGTTTGCTCCCCGTGAAGGAAGTTCAGATGCAAAATAGCATTTTATAAACCAGTAGTAACCAGAAGAGTTTGGTTTGTGTATGACTACCAGGGAGCTCTGCACCAGAGAGCTGCCCACTGCTCTCCCAGTAGCGTGTGGCTCCTGAGCAGCACGGTCCTGTGCTCAGCAAGAGCCCCGTACGAAACAAGTGTGTGTGCCAAAGAGGTGATTTCCATGGTCAGGATTTAACTGGGGAAGAACTTAATGCAAGGCACTAGAAGAACAGTGGCTGGATCTGCAGAACCAGGTCAAACTAATGAGAGAAAATGGATAGCAAACTTCTCAGTGAAATCTTTGTCATACAAGTCAGCTTGTATGTATGTATGTGTAATACTCGCTCAGGTATTACAAAAAAGTGAAAAGCAGTTGCAGAGAAAAACACACTGTTCACAATCTAAGGCTGATTTTCTCCTAGGTAGCCAGAGCTAATTTTTTCTTTTATCCCAGAAAGCTGCCTTGGAACAAAACTAATACAATGGTGTGGATTACAGATTCTCTTGAGGAAAGAAACAAAATATTTAGCCTGGACTGCAAAGGAAAAACAGTGTCAAGTTTTTTAAAATTACTTTGATATGTTTGAGTTCAAGACAGCAGAGCAAAAGCAAAATGGTTGTTAAATCATTCTAGTGTGGAAGTATCGTGGTAGATTTGATGTTCCAAGAATTGATTGCACCAGCATGTGTATTGTCAGGATATGATTTTAATTTTTCTTTTT
>JANHGN010025019.1:63834-84999 GCA_024605025.1 Megaceryle maxima | reverse complement strand
ATCAGAGGACACCAATGAAAATATAGCACTGGGCTCATTATAATTACCTCTCTCCACTTAGTCCTGCTATCTCATGCTTCAGAGATGCTGTGTTTCTGTAGTTCTTATGGAACCCAACTGGAATTGTAGACATTCAATGTTTCTTTAAAAGGCTGAGCCCAAACTGTCTGCACTAGATGTGCATTGGAGTGCTGGAGCAAATTGAAAGCATACAACTGTGGGCAGAGAGAGGATCTCCACAGGAGAGGCTGATAGTGCTGGATTACCTGTCAAAAATGATCTGAGATGAAAGGGGAAGAGAGCAAAGGGAAGCTATAAAACATTTGCAGGGAAAAAAACCCCACAAACAAACACAAAAACCCCCAAAGTTTTAGAAGTGCTGTCAGTATAATCAGGGAGTAAAGTCAGATTGATTTTTTTGTATAATTCTTGTGGCTTCAGTAGTTTTGTACCAAGAGGCTTGTATGCCAATGCAGATTTGGCCCTTGTGTTTACATTTCTTTCCATAACTGTATGTTCAGTCTTCGTGCAGTGTCTACATCTGACTTTGTGTATGAGCAGCGTTCCCCCCACAGCCAGCCAGCCAGCCTTGTTTCTTTCTTGGCATCTGCAACAGAATGTAAAAATGCCCCACAACAACAAAACAAAGAGAACACCTGCCTCCTTTAACTAAGGTAGCAGCTCTGCTGAACCTAACGAAGGGTTATTGAACTTCCTTTGGTTTTAACTGTAGTTGCAAAGTTACTGATCTCTACACTTACAACGAGGACTCAGAATGGGTTCTTTGACCCCAGGGTTGTTGGGTGTGTAAGTGAGATCTGAGCTGACTCAAAATTTGCAAGGAACAAGAAATACTCTCTTTGCTGCACGATGAGGATCAGCAGGAAGGGCTGGGAAGGAAAGAATCCACAGTACCTAACCCTGGAAAGGTGAAGACTGCTATTTGTATTCAGGTAACAGCTCGGTCCTGTTCCTGTTAGTGTCAGCAACAGCAAGAAGCCCTGCGTGGGCAGATGCCAGGCTCGTGTTCCTCACATCAGCAGAGAGGATCCATTTATCATGGAAAGGACATAATCTAGAGGGGTGAGGACTGGGGAAGAGATGGAGAGTGAAGGACAGGTGAAGAGCTGATGAATTCATGCAGCAATGGAGAAAGGAGGAAGAAATCAAGCTGTGTTATTTCTGTGGTTCAAAAGAAAAGCAGTACCCCATTATCCCAGAGACAATGCACAAAGGGAATGTAAAGCTGTACAACCATCAGCAGCTGATCTCTGAGCTCAGCGAGTCACCTCTGCACCTGTACAAGTGGAATTTGCTATTTCTTAGACGGGGAGAGAAACAGATACAATTCTGCTTGTCAGCCTCTGGTGGTCTCCTGTTTTCTCTTATCATATATCTCTTGGGGGAATCTCATAACAATTACTTTCTAATTACTTCCACAGTCTACAACTCATTTGATGAGAAATGCCAGCCAAGTATAATGGTTCTTGCGTGTTTCACAGAAGCAGAAATTAACTGCACCATAATTTTTACATCTCCTTTCGGTTCCCCCTTCTTCCATCACATAATACTTTATATATCAAAAAGAAAAGTAAAATATTAAAAAGGAATTTTGTTTGATCACGTACTCTTCTGCCACTGCTCAATGGCAAAGATTCACCCTGGTGTGCTATACATTTATTATAATGATGTCATTTGAATGATGCTCCCAAAATTAGCGTGGACCTTTTGCTACCTCTCCCAGGTGCTATTTAGTTGGGGCATAAAGGCTTTAACCTGCTGCCTCTCGGAATCTCCCCAGTAAATCAACTGCATCTTGGGATCATCTCCAAATGAAATTTGCTTGCTGCACAGCAGCAAGGAGACGTGATAGGATTATAAACCAGGACTATTTTTCACTGCAGAAATGCTTGAACTCACTCCAGACAATTATGCAGCCTGCCATTTTACACATCATCTATTTCAGTATTCCTGCATCAATTATTCCATTAACTTTACTGCATACTAAGCTAGAACTTGTCATTGGTCCTGTGGGCATGGAAGGGACAGGATATATTTCAAATTTAAAAAAAAAAAGGAAAGAAAAGAAGGCATTTTCATGTGAGAGGCTTTGGGACATTCATTTCATCAGCCTCACTGCATATTCTTCTGTACAAAGTAGTTTTATCTGCCAGCCTGCTTACCATTGTTCATTTCTACCCTAATATGGTTTAGCTCAGGACATAATGCTGAATTTTCCATTACTCCGTTAGCTGTCAGCTGAATAGAAAGGACCTGTTAATTAGAAAAAAATTAATAGCTTTATTCAAAGATTAACAGAAATTAGGGTGAAACCAAAATTGTTCCAATAGGGAGGGCGTACGCGTGTGCTGTAAATGCAGGAAATCTCCCAAAACACAAAGAACATGTTCAGAATTATAATTAAGGAAGAAATTTTAGCTCCCTGAAAGAAACAGCTTGATGGCAATTGTTACTTTCCTTTAGATTTAATGTAGCATCTGTTACAATTTATTTTTTAAAGGACACCATTTTTAATTCCTATTAATCTCCAGAATTAAGAGTGTAATAAAGATCCTTGCAAACACTGAAATTTTAACTGAGCAAAATGCCTTTAGGAGCCTTTATGGAATATTTTAGCAATTGAGCAACAGCTTTGATGCTACTAGTAGGATGAAATGCAAAGTCAGTGTTAATTAGATACAGAACCACTTGCATCTTCTCATCATCTTCAAGGATTAGGCTGATTTGGATCCATGGGCTGCAAATGAAGTGATACTGTTGGAGGACAGGATGGTTTGTTGATTGTCAGGTTTGCAGCTACATATTAGGAAGGATGACTTGAAGGTTGAATACTTCATGCTTGTGCCTTTTTTTCATTAAATTTGATAGTATGAAGTAAAAATGTTGGTGTTTTGACATCTCCTTTGATGAGGAAGTGTTTTGAGTTTTGCAGATGTTGAACAAAGTGGAGGGGACCTGTACAAAATATGAGCCCAGTGACACATCCAAGACTTAATTAATAGAAGAAGGATCTTTAGATATGATAAATGTAGTAGAAATGTTTGAAAGGCTGTATAGCTGGAGACCTAGACCCTGAATAAAACCAGTGCAGGCTAAGATACAAATACATACATAAACTGAATTGACAGAATAGTCTTGTCTGGTCAGAAAGTGTTTTTAATGAAAATGGAGTTACAGTGCATCTTCCCTGGGAAAAATTGTGCTAATACATTGCCATGATCCTAATTAACATATGCTGTCTACTGCAAACACCAAGGAAGACAAGGTTATCTGTAGTGACGTGCGTTAGTGTGCTGCTGGGCTGGGGGAGACGCAGCCAGTTCCAAACATGCTGCCTTCAAAGCCAGTGCTGATGCCTGACTTGAACAGAAGTGTCCTCAAGCTCTCCTGATGCACTAATAATAACAGCAAGTCTGACACTGATTTTTCCCCTAGTGCTTATTTTGGAAGGAAGTTACTGATGTCAGCAGGACTCACGACAATGTCGTGTAACTACAGCTCTTAAAAAGAAACTGCCTCAGTGAGTAAAACACATCCACTTGTAACATGGAAACCAGATGTATTCATATTTAAAGTCATTTCCTTTCTCACTCTGGGTGATTATCAAAGACAGAATTTCCTCTTATGTCTCCTTATGCCACATCACAAAGAGACTGTAGGAAAATGCTGCTGTTTCATACAGCTGTGTAATCCTCTTCCTGAAAGGAGGCTGGAGCCAGGTGGGGATCTGTCTCTTCTCCCAAGGATCAAGTGATAGGACAGGAGGGAAAGGCCTCAAGTTGCACCAGGGGAGGTTTAGGTTGGACATTAGGAAAAACTTATTCACCAAAAGGCTTGTCAAGGCCTGGCCCAGGCTGCCAGAGAAGTGGTGGAGTCACCATCCCTGGAGGGATTTAAAAGCCAGGTAGATGTGGCACTTATGGACTTGGTTTAGTGGTGGCCTGGCAGCACTACATTAATGGGTGGACTTGATGATCCTGAAGTTCTCTTCCAAGCAGAATGATCCTGTGGTTTTGCCAGAAGTTTTTTCTGCCCAAAAGCACTGTGCTGGCACAGTGCCCTCTGCTTCCACGGCTACATGCTGGCCAGTAGTTAGGCAGAACAGGTGGGTTACAGGACAGTGGGCTTATCCCTGGAAAATGGAAATGCATGCATAAATAAGTTGCATGTGGGGATGGGAGCAATTCTCACAGCTACACTTTTACTTCTTCCCATCCATCTTCCTCAAGCCAAAGTCAGCAGCAGAGGGGTGGCAGTGGGGACGCTGGTTCTGACCTCCTCATGCACCAGGTAGGTGCTGTGGCATGGGGTATAGAGATAAGGGTTCCTTGTGAGACAAAGGCAAGTTGTGACTATTGGTCTCCTCCAGCCCCTTAGATCTTCCTTCCAAGCATTAAATCCTTGGTGTAGCTTCTCACGTTTCTGGGCCTTTTGTCAGGTAATAGTAACATTCTTTCTGTCCTCCCTGAAGATGGAGGGCGTTGCTTGCAGGCACAGACCAAACCATTCAATCCCAGTACATTGTGTTTTCTTTGTTAGGGTTTTAACCAGGGTGAGGATCCAGTGCCTCTCCATCACCACCACTACCATCGTTACAGTTGAGAAACTTGCACAAAACTGAACAAGGGCCTTTCTCTTTTAGGAAGATATGCACAATAAGATCAGCAACAGCTACAGGTTTTAAGAGCTTGTTGCTGGAAATCCCATTAACTGGAAATTCCAGTCCATTGGTTCTTCAGCTTGACCTTGAGTAGGTTGATAGGCTTCCTGTGCCCCTACGTGCAAGACTCCCATTTCAAATAGTGTTGCTTGACCTTGGCTCTATAGTCATGTTTCTTCCAAAGTCTCTGATGGTCTTTTGTAGTCCAAAACTACTCTTGCCTCTCAAAAGTGACAAGGGGGGACGAATAGGAAGAATGGTTTGACAGTTCTCTGAATTCTTAAGTGCTACCTGTTTTGAATCAGTTTGTGGTGGAAATCTTTCATAGTCTTAATCTGTCCCCTGGAATTTCTAGTTTCATGGTTTTCTGACCAGAGAAAGGGTAATCTTTTATATACTGGTGTTGAGGGCTGTGGTCCCTCTACCCCCAAACTGCACAGCACATTTATCCTCAGCCTAATACCCTCATGAATGCAAAGAAAAAGCTTTTCTTCTAGATAAAAAGAATCAACAGCCTGAATATCTCTTTCATAGTCCCCTCCACATGCATAGGGAATAGGGATAACAAACTAACCTTTCTTCCAGAGGCTAATTGGATTTCACACAGTTTGGAAGCACCACTAATTCATCAGATATATTAAATTCAGTGCTAACTTTCCTACTGGGTATCTTGGCTATTGACCTTCCTCCCCCTTGCTTTTTATCCTATTTTATTTCAAACTTTTCCATTTCCAATACTTAAACAAACAGGCACCTTGTGCTTGCAGCCCTTTTGAGAGCAGCGTTTCTTCATGCATGAAGACTTACAAGCTGTTGTGCGCATACATGCACAAAATACAATACATTGTATTCTACCTAAACAAGGATCACAAATGCTTATTATAGAAATAATGTATATTGGGCAAAAGCTGCTGTCCCAAGTCTGGTTTAGTCAGATGATAACAAAATAGTCCAAGTGGACATAAAGCACTCAGAATGAACCTGCTGTAGTTATACAGCCTGATTAAGAGGATCTGTATTTTTCATCAACAAAAAGGTGTAAAAATTCCCTCTTTCATAAAAAAAAAAAACCACTTGATCATTCTGACTTGCCTGGAATTTTCCCTTCTGAAGGTGAGAAAGGAAGAAAAAATCTTTACAGAAGAGCAGAACTTGATTGTTTCAATCAAACTGTCTAGGCTCAAAAGTAAGCCATGGCTCTCCATGAATACAAGAAAAAGTGAAGATCTCTGAATGTTTTAAAGGATGGAAATCTCAGTGCATGTTTCTGTTGTGAGGTCAAATTATGGGCCCTGAAACCTAGAGGGGAGAGATGATTTTTCCTTCATGATGACTCAGTGCAAATGCAGTAGTGAGGGAACAGCACGATCCTGGTCTTGCCAGGTTTTCATGTGGATGATTGGTGGCATAGGAGAGCAGAGATGGAAAAGAGCTGAGATAGTCCTCTTCCCTTACTGCTGGGTAGCTCAGAGGTGGGGTCCCCAAAGTGTAATTGCACATACTTCCATGGCACAGGCTGACCAGGCAGGAATGCCCCTGATCCACTTTTGAACATCAACATCTGTGGTATTTCTGCTCATCTTTCTGTTGCTTATCCATTCTAAGCAGTATTTTTTCATAAAGCAGATAAGCAATTCTGTGAATGCAAATGTGGAATCTATTGAGTGGGTGTACTTTAAAGAAATAATTGAATCCAAACATCTCTTTTTTTTTAAATGCAGGAAACCAGAATCTAATAAAATGTAAATCAATTCAGTCTCTACGTTGGGCTTGCAGTCTTCAGCCTGCAAAAAAAAATATAATAAATGTATTAAGTGCTGTGCATTCCAGTATCAACCTATTTATTTTCCATCCTCTTAACTCCTTAAGCCTTTTGGAATCTTACTCTTACTGGACATGTGGTGAAGAGTGTGTGAGAGAAGAAAAAGCAGTTCACTCAAAGTCTACTCAGCATGTTCACTGATTCCTGATACTCAGCTTGGTGCCTGGCCATACTGAGTCTGCGCGTGTTTGGTTTCTGTACCGCGCTCTATTGATTGCAGACACCCAACTGATTCATTGTAAAGCACGGTTGCCTTTGTGGTTTAGGAGTTTGGCTTCTCAGACCTGAAATAAACATACCTCTGCTAATTTGACTTGAGGTACAGGTGTTGGAGTATAAAGAAGTCCAGCAGATGTCTGGTTTGAGTTAAAACAGATTATAGTTACATTCACAGCTCAGTTAACTCTCAGTGCCTGTCTAGCTGCTAGTCTGACCTCTTTAACTCCATCTAGTATCTAGTGCTGAAAGAGAAAGAATGTAAACAGGCATCTAAAAGAGGTTCATTGTCTTTAGCTATCAGATGGTCAGATGCGTTCAGTATTGTAGCTTTTATCAAAGCAACTTAGAATGTAAGAGTATGTCTTAATTCAGTTCTGCTCTTGATAGGCTTTACCTGGGTATGGAATGCAAGCTGTATTCTGTGGTCTTGTTGGACCTAAAGGAAGCTATTTCTGAAGACAGTTGTTTCTCTGTTCTGAACTGTGTCAGCCTACAAGCTGAAGAAATAGGATGATTTGAAGAAAGCAAATGGACATCTCTTTTCTTTGAGCATAGAACTTGCAGAAACTTAGGGGAAGATACTGATCTACTGGTATCGCTTCCTGTTCTGCTGTCTAAATTCTTAAAGAGGAGAGATATTACAGCAAGCAGACTTAACAAAATCAGCATGACTGAGGGAGAGAGGAGCAGAGGAAGAAGCCTTGCACTGCCCTCACTTATCTTAAGACCTGCACAGAGTCAAGCATTTGGCTACAGCTGATGGTCCCCACAATGGAATATGTTCAGCCCCCAGGTCGAACCTGTAGCAGCATTATTCCAAATCTCCAGACCTCTGCTAGCTGTTTAGGCAGAGGGCTTTCCTCATTCCATAGCATACAGAAGAGGTGGAACGTCTGGAAGCAGGGCTGTGCACATAAATCACTGTTCTGAATAATCATGAGCTACAGTGTCTGATCATTTATCGTTCAGCCGCGCTTGGCTCCATCAGCTAAAAATAGCAACTTCCGATAAAGACATTTCTCAGAGAGGTGAAAAAGACAGTTCAGTTCACCCTGCTGGTGATGTGTTCTACAGAGATGTGCTCCGTCATCTTCTTGGCAAACAGTGATGGCTACCAGAGGCCTCTTGCTAAAGTGGCAGGCACAGGAACTGCAGAACTGGATCCAGCAGTGAAAGCAACCGGAATCTGGCTGGAGCCTACGTTACTGCTGACAATGTTCATATTGTAAAGAGTGACAGTGAGGGCAACCTGTGAGCCACCCAGGCACAGCAAACTCTGTCATTCTGCAGATTATGAAAGGGAACAAAAGGAGCTGCTTAATCATAACATAACCCTTTTAAAGCACAGGAGGTTCTGTGCTAGTAGGTGATTCAGACTAAGGCTTAAGTCTTCAGGCTTTTGATTTCTAATTCTTTGTAATGATTTTGTTTATTAATGAATTGCAGTTTATAAATGCTGCTGCTGCCTCCTGGAGGATGGTGAAAACAGAAAGTTATTCACTGCTGTGTAGGTATAGTCTGGGTATTTACTGTTCCTTTTCCAGATGAACTCAGAACATCTGTAGCACCACAAATATTTCATCAAACCACGAGCTTGCATCCAGAGAGATGCTGGAGACAAGCTCCATTTTGTCAAAATCCTGAGAAATGTTTCATTCTACAACTACTCTATTAAAATGAACAAGGCTCAGCATCTCTCAGAGGGCCAAATCTTTCCTTCTTGCAGTTAAAATCACTGCAGCAGATATTAATGGAGTATCACTGCAGAAATCCCCTCCTGGAAATCTGAACTGTGTTGTCCTCTCAGGAAAGGGTTTTTTTAATATAAGCAGAGAAGTATTTCATTTAACAAGAAAATAAACTATGCTTAATGAAAACTTAAGGAATTGCAAACAGTTTTGTACTCCCCCAAATCTCTGTTAATCTCTACCAACTTCTCCTTCTTCCATAATATATATTATAAAGTTTTTAAAAAGTCAAACCTTAGCACAAAGAAAAATGTTTCCATCGAATCCATTAGAAATAATTACTTTGTAATAAAGAAATTTCTGCCTTCTTGACTGGAGTGTGAAGATTTAACATCCTTCATTGCTTAAGCTGTAAGAATTGGAGAGGAACCACTTCATGGAGTATGATCCTTTTTAAGTCAATATTGTCTTTTTAATCCTGAATTTCAAATTAAATGTTACCCTTCCTTTAAACAAAGCATGAAGATATATCTTGGCAAACAATGCTATTTATCCTCCCTACTGTAATTATATACACAAGTTTAGTTTTTGTTAAAAATAATAATAATAAAAAAGCCTACTGGCAAAACTGGAAAAAAAGAGAGACTCTTACTAATATGATGGTTTTCAGTGTCATCTCTAAGGGTGCGTGAACAGCCACCAACAAAATCACCATTTTCAGGCAGCAGCATAGAGCAGCAGGCTGCTATTGGGTTTTCTTCTGTGCTTTAATAAATGTATAGCTAAGAGCAAAATGCAGCATTTAAAACCAGTGATCTTCAGGTTAACAGCTGGGGTAAGTTTTTCTTGACATGTACTTTCTTTCAGGGTTTTCATGGTGTTCCAGACTAATTATTTGATATAATTAGAATAGAAGATTAGAGTAAGCTAAAGCAGAACATATACATTCAAACCAGTCCAGACTGCCTGGGGGGAGATTTGTATTATATTTTTAATGTTTTGGGGTTTTTTTTCCTGAGAAAACATGAGAAAAAATACTTTTGAAGAATGGAGATAAGAAGACTTATAAGGTTATTCAGGAGTCACTAAAAACCCCTAAAACAATTAAAGCAGGGTAAAGGTTTGGCCTCACTTGAAAAGAACAACCCTGAAATGTTCCATTCTGGTTAAGAAGGTCTCAAACCAGCTATCCCAGCCCAGCAGCCCATGGTCCCGCTTCCCAGCTTGTGTCCTCTCTAGCTTCATTTCCTTCAGGGATGAACATATCTAGGGCTTCCTTCTGGTGGTTTTCTTTTCTTCCTCCTGGTGTTTCTTCTTTCCAGCACTTAAGACATGTTTTCCCGAAGTTTACACCAGTGACTTTGTGTAGACAGCAGTACATATGGGGTGTGTTTCCGGGACATGCAGTAACGATCAAGGAATTAAATTTAATAACCAAAAGGTAAATAGCAAATGCCACACACGTGGTGAACATAAACAGCCCAGCTAAAACTGCATAATATGTGACACGTGCTGTTTTCTGAACTTTGCAATGTTTTGCACTATTTGGTGGCAGCATGGTTGGGTTTTGGCTGTCTTTTCTATCTTGTTGTGGTGAGTTCTTAATAGTGGAAGTTACAGCAGGAAACACAAGGGAACTTAAGACTTAGGACCCGGAGACAAGAAAAGCACTTGTGGGTTCTTTCTGGTTTCATCTAAAAATGGCTGGGCATTTTTTTGAACCCTTCTGCTGTGATCTAGCTTTGTACTACATTTGACTGCACAGTGGTGTCTGTACTGAGGGGTGAGTTAAGCAACCCAGGAGTCTTTTCCCTGGCAGAAGAACAGTATGTAGCATTCAGATGGGAGTTTGTCTATTGAGCCAAACCCAATTATTTGCAAATGAATCAGTGCCACCATCCTCAGGAGGAGTACCAAGTGCTGGTTTGAAATGTCATCCCTTCTGAGGGATAATTCTCTAGGTAAGATAACTATTTGCAACCTTATTTTAGACAAACAAAAATTGGAATTCACTGGAGTTTGTACAGAAAATTCTACCCTTGATAAAAGCCACAGCAGATTTCAGCTTGCTCCATTGTGAAAGCTGAGCTGATGTGAAAAGCAAGCTTTTCACAAATGTTTGGCGTCGTAACCAGAGCTGGCACTCTTAGGCAGCACTTTAATTATACATTATATTAACCAGTGTGAAATGCTGAGCCTTATTAAGATAGCCAAAAGCCTTCTTTATAGTTGATTTATTAGAGCTTGAAATTAACTTTTCACAGTCCAGCTCAAAAAGATCAGTAGATATGGAAATTCAGCTCTGTCTACAGTAAGTTTCCCCATGGCTATCTCCAGGGCTCTCTCCAGTCCCTTGCAATGCATCTACCCTCTGTAAAGCCACCAGTGCCCAGATGTTCCAAAACACTGAGCAACAGCTGTCAGCATCGTACATCCATTATAAGTGGCCATGCCAATCTCACGGTCACTTAGAATGGTCTTCTGAAAAAAATGGACCTTAAAAAAACCCAGCATGTTTACCATGGGTTCATGTGAGTGCTCAGACGTGTGGCTGGTGGGCTGCACCAGGCTGGCTGATGCTGGAGATGTTCCACTCTGGTATGTTTGCAGATGAGCATTTTTAATTCTCTTGACACAGTATTTAGACTATGGCTGGGATGGCAGGAGCTCAGGCTGAAGTTCTAGACAAAGTCAGTTGGATAGAGGTACTTTGTTGTCCCTCTGGTCCTTGGAAGCAGGTGCTGTGCTGAACGCTTGCCTCTTGAACAGCTACACAAAGGCTTTGATGTTGGGTCTTGCAACATTTTCTGAGTAGTGTTTTTCTCCTCTTCAAAATAACAGTGTTACTTTCCACTTCATGTGAGTTTCCAAAGCATTTTCTGAAGATGGAAGAGCATTCTCTTTCTTTGCCTCAGAATAGCACCTATGAGCTTGCCAGGAGCCAGAATAAAAGGCAGTTTTCTCTAAGATACTGATGGCAAGTCTGAGTGTTCAGAGATCTCTCCAAAAAGCAATGATGTGCACATTTTCCATTTGTCATTGCACTGAGCTGATCTGGTTTAACTTTAGGTATGTGGAGATAACATAGTTTCATTATCCTGGGTTACTCAGTGATTGCAACTGGTGCCAGGGGCCTCCTGCGGGCAGCTCTGCAGGGAAGAACGGTGCTTTATTATCCCATGTATGGGTGGCAAAAGCAGGGAAAAGGAGACACAATGTCAGGAGTAAATCCGTGGATTTAAATGATGCTTGGGTAAGAGGGGAGGCCAGCGATACTTTGAGCCTCTGCCTTAAGTGGTTTTAAAACCCATCATCAAGATCACCCACTTAGGAAGAGTCACATTTCTGCACCCTTGCTGTGCTCAGCAGCTCCTTCCCTTCTTAGTGGCTCTGAGTTTTTAGGCTCTGTTGGTACTAAGATACCAGCACAGGCAGTGGTGTCACTGGGTGTTTTGCCTCCAATGTGCTAAGAGGGGGTACCTTGCCTTCTTACTTTAGAAGTAGCTCAGGAATGCCTGTCTCATTCATTGGGCTGACTAAAGTACTCTGTCAACTCCTGAAAGGACTGGAAATGCCATCCCTCATAGAATTTGCAAGGCAGTTTGGATTTATTTTTTTTTTAATTACAATTTTACACTTGACTTGCCCAGAGAAACTGAGTGTTGTGCACGAGGCTTATGGGAAGCAGGACCGAATTAGCATGGGACAGGGGGAGCAGGGCAGAGGCAGCTCCCTCCTGTTTACATTAAAACTAAGCCACATCAGAATGTTGCCAATTAAAAAATAAAATGAATGACTTTGCTCTCTCTGTAGGTGACCTGTCTCCACGATTTCTTTGGGGATGATGATGTGTTTATCGCCTGTGGTCCAGAAAAATTCCGCTATGCACAGGATGACTTTTCTCTGGATGAAAGCGGTAACATCAAACACACACTGCTCTCCAGTCTGTGTTTTTATTTGAATTCCATTTACTTACTTCTATCTGATAATAATGCTGCATGCTTTTGTTCTGGTTTTTAAGACCAAGTACATGGAATTGAACGTTCTTTTGTGATACTTGTACACTCAGTGGCTATTATAATTGGGCAAAAACTGACTGAGGTAGCCCAAGTCAGAATAGATGGACTCCTACACCATTCAACATTTAGTGCAAACTCTGGTAGAGTATCTCCTTTCAATTTTAACCAGTTGTAGTCAGATAGATACATTTTTCTTGAGAATTAAACAGTGGAAGAATGCTTGTCCTTACATCCACACGTGAATATTAAAAACAGAACAAGCACAGTTAAAAGAAAAATCACTCCCTCCAATGTTTTCTTCTGCTGATTCAAAAAGCAGGGCAATCATTCCCTTTTTAGAGTCTCTGTGATCAATTAAGCCATGAATTCTTTGACTTCACAGAATACACAGAGCTTGCTTGTAAGAGTTACCACCTACCCCACCTGGCAGCTGTAGACACAAACAGCTTGGGCTGTCTACTGGTGCCAGGGAGGGCAGCAAGAGTGAATTAATGTAATTTTTACTTTTTAAACTGGAAGAAAACGGGGTCTCCAAGCATTTAGGCTCATTCCCCAAAGCTCTAGGTATCCTTGTATAAGGAACAGGAGCCTCATGCTGTCTCATATGCTATAAACTGGCTCAGCATTGAAGACCAAAGAGGACTTTTGCTGTATACCAGTAAGTCAAGCAGCCTCTAATCTTCAACCACTGTATTATTATGACTCCTTTGAAAGCCTGATTTTATTTGATGCTGGTACTTCTGACCTGTGTACTGCAGATGAACCCATTCAATGATCTTGGGTAATTCAAAGAAAGGTTCCAAGATTAATCTGAAACTTGCAGGCAAAAAAAAAAAAAAAAAAAGCCTGTATCAGGCTGGGGAAGAGATCTGCAACCTGAGCTTCATATTTTTTTCAACACTCAGCAGTTGAGTCAGCTCCATAGGGAGTTCCACACTGTAAAACAGTTTGGATGCAATCCTAGCAGAACAACTTGATGGGAAGCCCAGCTCTCTGCCTACACTCCTGGATACTACTGATTTTTCCAGCTTGGATTTCTCTAACAAAAATAAGCCAAGCCGGCTCTTGGGAAGGCACAGAGTAACTGCAGCTCTCAGTGGTATTTTCAGGGGAGTAGGGGTCCCCCTGCACCTCTCAAGAAGCAGGTGAGGAGCTATTAGCCAGCAGTGTTTTCCCTTTATCCACCCATCATCCTTCCCTGTTACGAGTCAGACGCTGCAAGGAGAACTGCAAGTCCTGAGGTCTTGCAGATCAATGTCACTTACTAAAATCTCCTCTGTCACGGGGTACTTTGTCTTGCCTGTTTGGATGACATGCACTTGGATTGCTGGTTATTATGTTCACTCTGGCAGGACATCAGGAAACAAAGTGAGGAACGGCATAAGAATGGATTATGTCATCTTTTTCCTCCTGACTGCCCACCACAGCTTCCGCCCTGTAATCCCTGTTGCTGAGCACTTTCCAGATGAGGTTGCTCTTCTTGATTTGTACCCACTGGTTTCAGCCTCAGCCCACGGGAATGTCATGCCCCCTATCATGTTTATTGGCCTGTTTGCCCTGACTTCAGCACAGCCAGGTTTGCACCTTTAGAACCTTGTTTTGAGATGTGCAAATGCTCAGAGATTGCCTTCGGTGCACTGACACTTGCCAACAGCTGAGCTGGAGGAATTCCTCAGAGTCAGCCTTTCTGTGCTGGAAAATGTGTAGCCAAGTTTCTTTTCAAGGAATTACTCCCCTGGGAAGAAAATTAACTTGAAAGGTCTTAAAAAGATGCAACATAAAGTATTTTCACTCTTTTTGGGGTTATTTTTTTAGGGATTAATTCAGGTAAACTAAACAAAGATGTCTGACACCCTTTGAGGCCCCCTTGGTTTCTGAGATGCCCAGTGATATATGATTGACAGATATCACAAAGGGCCACCAGGAGACCCGCTCTGCTCTGAGGAGGCTGCACTCTCGTGTATCTCACACACCATTTACATGAAAAAGTTGCCCTGGTTTTGTTGAACAGCTACATATAAGAGCTTTGAAAACTATTACCTCTGCAGAGACTGAAGATGATTCTTCTCCATGTTTCAGCTTGGCTGGTTAACACCAGGAGCAGTTATTTGCACTCTCCCTAGTGGCTATTTCACAGTGTCTCATAAAACACTATATTCTTTTGTATCGAGGAGGGATAGTCTGCCTTTCACAGCTTCCCCTGACCCAGTCATTACTGCTCTTCATGTATAAAAACTTGGGGCTGTATCAGTGCTGGAGCCCTAAGAACATTTCTGTGCCATCATTTGTGAGAAGTCAAGTACCTTTGAAAAAAAACCCACACAACTTTTTCTACTCCTGATTTACAGTTTCCAAAATCCACTTGGCAGGAGAGAGAATAAACTCATTGTAGGTTTAATTATTGCCATGAGCTCTCCGTGGAGCACAGGGCATCCTCTCTTCATATTCTTGCATGGCACTATCCAACAGCAAACTCTCACAAACCATCTGGAAGAAGAAGAGACTGACTTTGGACTGCCTGAGAAGGAGGAAAGCCTGGGGCAAAATTTAAGGCAATTACATTTTCATAGATGTACATAAGTAAATAACACATACATTTAGGTCAGACAACTTGGTTTTGGTTGGCCAATTATTTATCTGCTCTGTGCTGCCTTAGTGGATTCCCATTAGGGCATCCAGTCAGGGGAGTCCTCACTCCAGCCTGTGCATGCTGACCTGAACTTCTCCATAAAAACTGTACGTGGAACAGCTAATTCACATCTGTCAAAAAGGCCTGGTTTCCACATCTTAGGACAATGTGTTGTAGATGAGGTGAGACCAGTTAGCATTTGACAAAAAGGAAATCCCTTTTTTATTGCCTTCTCCTTAACTGGGTTAAGTTAATGAATTGAGGGGTGGAAAGTGCTTTTTCTGTTAGCTCTCAATGTAAATAAACACTGGGTTTGAAGGTCTGGCATGCTCAAAATCCTGGGACACACAGAGGTTTGTTAGTATTTCCGTTCCCTTCTGCAGGACACTGTGGATCACGTTTACATTTTCCACTTTTCCTGGCCTATTTATTTTTTAAGAAAGCACAGTTGGGTTTCTCATCTGCTCATGTCTTTAAGCTCATAAATCTACTAGAGCTGTTTATACAAACCTTTTGGAAAGGGATGAGTGGCCAGGACAGAGGACGTGTTTTGTAAAACCATTTTCTCTTCATTGCACTCTGCATCTGAAAAGTTGCAGCTTGTTGGAACTGCAGAAGAGGTTGATTCAGGCTGGGTGAAAGCCTCCTGGGGCAGATGTCCCATCTGCCACTTAGAGACCTTTATGTCATGCCATGAGCTGTTTGCTGGCTTTCTGCACCTGCATATATTGCACTCATCATTGTTACTACTAGGTCTTCATGGATGGGTTACAGCAAATTAACTGCTTTTTTCACTGTTGACCATTTTCATTGCACTTACTAGTTGCTAAGAACCAAGACAAGGCGAAGGGCAGAAAATATTTGTTAGGACACAGGTATGGAGATAGGTCTTGCTAAGAAGCCAGCCTTGCTAAGAAGCCAGCCTTACCATGACATACATGTCTCAGCACCTCCTCTAGAAGAGCAAAGCTATTTTCCTTTTTGCCCTCCCCCTAAAAAGTCTCCTTTCTGCTCTGGAGAAAATGTGGAAATAGCAGCTTTTTATATTTTCTACAGCTCTTTGGAGACAAAGCAATAAGCTGCCCATGGGTGTTTCATACCTGGCATCCATAGGCAGGGAGAGTAGGTAGGGACATAACCACAGTTACTGTCTCTCTCCTTAGAGTGCCGGGTGATGAAAGGGAGCCCCGCGACTGCCACGGGCAGTAAGTCATCTCCCACCCCTCAGAAGAGCTCGGCAAAGAGTCCAGCCCCCATGCGCCGGAGCAAGTCTCCTGCCGATTCAGGTAACCATCAGGATGGTGAGTGATTGTTTTCTGCTGTCTGAATATTAACTGTGCTCAAGAGAAAAACACATACTGCATGGCTTTGGATGTACTGACTTTCGGGTGTTTGCATATGAAACCAAGAAGCTGGTGCCAGTGTGCAGGGACACTTAATAAGATCAGGGTGGATGGGGTTTTGAGCAACCTGGTCTAGTGGGAGGTGTCCCTGCCCATGGCAGGGGGTTTGGAACCAGATGATCTTCCAACTCAAACCATTCCCTGATTCTGTGAAATATCAGAAAGGAATCCTCTGGCCAGTTAAGTGCAGTTGTGGCTTTAGGCCATAGCACCCACAGTCTCACAACCTCCTGCCCTAACAAAACTTTAAAAGAAGTTTCCATTTCACAGGCAGGAAATCAAGGCTCACAGTGCTCCCAGATGCTCCCTATAGATACAGACTGATTTAGAATAACCTCCTGTGCAATGAAAATATTAGTTATTGTACGGGTCAGAAGTGTCTCCTTCTAATCATTATTTAAAGAAGACTAATGACCTTGCAATTGGAGAACTGGAAAGCTGCAGAGCCTATAAATTAAAGGCCAGGCTGAATATCACACTTCTGGCAATTGGTAGTTTTTAGGGTCATGATGAGTTCTCAGAGTCATGATGGAGAGGGTGGATTTCTAGGTGACATCTGTCTGCCCCTTTTTTTTTTTTCCAAAGAAGAACCAGACCCAGCCTTTCACTAAAATGACCAAATCACCCAGTAAGCACATCAGGATTCCAGGAGAGCTTCCTGGCTTAAATTCAGGTGACCCATAGTATTTATATCAGGTGATATAAAACAGAAATTGCTTTTCACCTTCACAGTTACACATTGCAAATTGGCTGACCATCAGTGGATACTGAATTACTAGATATAAAATTCTCCTGACAGTATTCAGACAGATTTTCCCCAGAAAGCAGTTAATTTATTTAGGTCTCTTGATGTTCTTCAGCTGCTTAAAGAGACAGTGTGAAATTGGTTGGCACATACCAAGACTCTGTGATTTAAAATAAATTATTTCCCTGCAAGGTGATTCTGCAGAGTTTTCCTTCAAGATTCCAGTGTTGGCTGTTTCTTAACTTAGGCCTGTTGTAATCTAAAAAGCTTTTGCATGGTAACGTTGTGTAGGTGCATTGAAAGCATGATGGAAAATACGTTGTTGATTAAAAAAACCCCCAAACAACCTCCCATTCAGTGATCTGGGAGTCAGCTCATCGAGTGAGTTGTGAAACAGCATTTAAACCTTCTCCATAAGCATCAGGTTCTAATTACCACCAGAACTAGACTTTATTACATGACCATATAGTCTAATGTGAAATGGCAACTATTGTGTTCCGGATTTTAACCGATGGAGTGACTCACAGGTACAGAATGGTGACTTATCTGATGAAGTTTAATGAACAGTTAGTAGAGCCTTTCAGAAGGAGATTAAAATAACCAGAAATGATGAACAATAGCCAACTCCTGCAGGTAAGACCAGTAATGAAGGACAAAGCAGGTTTCTTTAATCCATCTAGACAAGGGTCTTTGGTACTTTCCTGTGATTTTACTACAGAAAAAAATGGCAGCCTGTTCTGCTTAGTGAGAATAAAAAAAGACTGAACCCATTCAGCATTGCAAAAGTAATCATAGACCGTTGTTTTCTCAGGACACAGAGAAAAAAGAATACCATCTTGTGTTTTTGTTCCTTGAACTTACAAGAAAGTAAGTGGGTTCACACACTGCCAAGAGTCAATATTGACATTTAGCTGGATTTTGAAGTTATCACATTAAAAAGGCAAGGAATTCTGAATGAACCCTGAATAATAAAAGATGACCCATTTTTTTTCCATAATTCTCAACTATTTCATTTGTGAAATAATTTAAAAGCCATTTTATTTCAAGTATATTGAATATTTTTGCTGTGTGTTCAACCTCCTACCCATTTGTACCTTTTGCCTTTGCTGTCTTTCACTCTGCTGTGGTTGTCGTATCAGAACTTGGTGTTTCCTTGATCCTATGTTAGTTTCTGTTCTTTTCAGTTCTTTTCCATGTAGGTTTCTGTATCTTTTTTTCACCACAGTCTCTAAGGCCATTGTAACATATCTGGGCACTGATGTAAACGCAGATTCTGAATTAAATTTCTGTGCTGCTTGAGTGAAAGAAGCCTGAACCCTCCTCACTCCAAGCACATCAGTTACAGAAAAAAAAAGATGTTATTTTTTTTCCATTTCTCATTCTAATTATTCCATTGGCTGTTAAAGTATATGGGAAAATGGTACCTTATTTATATCAGCAGCAAGAATGAGAATGCAGTGGGCTGACATGTGGACAATGATCCACAGGCACTGCCCACAGAGGCTGCTGAGGCTTAAAGAAAGCAGATTGTGCGTGCACAAGTGTGCCTCACTCCTTGGCAAGAGCTCCCATGCTGCCAGCAAATAGTGGACAAAAAGTAGTAAGTCACTGTTACAGCACAGAGAGAACAGAAAAAACAGCTTCAGCAGAGCTTGCTAGTGCTAACTCTGAGGATGTAATGTTGACAGCATGCAAACATTGCATCAGCTTTCCTTTCCACTCACAGCAGGAATGCTTCTGATCTTTATGTGTCAACATAAATAAAGCACTTCCCACTCAAGGCTGTGGCAGTGCTGCATGTCCGAGCAGCAGCTATCCTCCACACAGACCGGGCTGTCTGGGGACTTGTGTTTTCTTCCAGTCTCCTCCGTGGAGTTGCTCCATGGCTTTGAGTGCATTACTGAAGCTGTTCATGCCTTCTTTCCCAGTGGATCATCCAAGGCAGCAATAACTCATCTGTATATAGAGCTCTGTAATCTGCCCATGGAATCAGGCACCCAAAAAAGCTTCCAGGCTCTTTATTTGGGGCCTTTTTTGTATTCTGAAAACAACTGGAGAATAATATTGCTAAAACCCAAAGCTATTATCTCACAAAGTGCCAGAGACAAAAGACATGACCAGCAGCAGAGTGACTGCAGCACGTGCTCCAGACCTTCCAGCCACGCCCCAGCAAGGCCACTACCTACACTCCAGGGGATCAGAGACTGCTCCAGCAACCTGCACGCTCTCTAGTTATCACCTGCCAGGTTATGCAGGTGAATGGACACAACCGTGTGGCCTGATGCTGTTAGCCATCAGCACAGACTCTGTAGATCCCCATCTGAGCTGATCTGTCAACCTGGAAGCTTTCTATGTGGGGATCTGCCTCCTGTGCCAGGTGATGTCCATTCATCTTTGATATCCTTTGCTTCTTCTTGTTTTGCTGTGGGCGTAGTGATCTACTTCTCAATGAGAACCACAGATCCAAGTACAGCTAGTTGTGTGGGAGAGCCATAGAGAGAGTGTACTGCTGGCTGGAGTCCAGCTTCCCCTGACAGCACCCAAAGCTTTGATCCTATGGTCTCTGGGGCTGCCTCTGAGTCAGAACAACAGCAGAATACAGAAGGAAATATATGTAGCAAACCTGTAAATCTAGCACTGAAAAGGGAGCAGCTTTTAAGCTGTTCAATTGCTCCTATCACCAGCAAGATGTGAACTGTAATGTGTTCTTTGACTGTCCTATTAGAGCAGTCCCAGCAGTGAGCCACCTAAGTAAGCGGTCAGCTCCCATTCCAAAATAACAAGGATTAACATGGAGCAACAAAGAACACATAAAACATTTTCTTAAAAACCATCATGACAAAAGGCTGAGCAGAGAAGTGCAACCACAGAGAGTGCCAGCTCCCAGCTGCAGCGATTTGAGTTCGCTGGTTGAATTGCTACCTTCTGCCGGAGGTAATTGCCTCCTGCCTGCATGTGTCATGGCCTCACTGTGAAAAGCTCAATTCCCTCTAGGCAGCCAGAGCCCTTCAGCTCCAAGGATGTTAAAAAAATGGGGTAGCTAATCCACAGAAACATGTTAAACACCCTTTTCTTGGCACGGTACTTTTATCTCTTTATTTACTGTACAGTCATTTAAATGAACGAATGAATGAAAATTAAATGAATGAGAATGAAAATTAAATGAATGAATGAAGAATGAAGAAGTGTCTTTCTATAAGCAGATGGTAACAGACCACGGTCCTTATATTCCCAAGGGGGATCCTTTCTTCCTTCTCTCATTAACCCCCAAGCCATATATACTTACTCAGCAATGCCAGTGTATTTCTGCTTTGATCTAGCTCTTTCTCCAGACACTGTGCTGATCATTCCATCATGGGGCTGTTTTCCCCTCTTGCTTCCGTTTGACTGGAAGGCCCTGGTGACTTTGCCAGCAGTTCCCACTGGGCTTCCAATACACCCTTTAGTTTCCCATCTCTTTGGTGCTGGAGCTGTGATGAAGGCTTTCATCTGCATCCTCCACCTCACTCCCCCAACATGTTGCTTCCAACAAGGTGCAGTTAGCAAAATACAGCAGGATTTTACTTCTCCCTCTAGAAGAACGTATCCAAGCGCCTTTCTCTTCTCTGTGTTCCAAATGTTAGCTAGTAGAGTTGAACTAGTTTCTCAAATATCAGATATGAATTGAGACTGGAAGGGACTGGTGCCTTTATCTGGCCTGAACTGAGCGTAGGTTGTTATGTTTTAGTGTGCTAAGAAAGACATAGGCAAACTAGTGAAAACCCAGATGATGTTTCCCAGGGTTCAGAAACTGCTTTGGGAGGAAAGGTTGAAGGAAATTGACTGGTTCAGCTTGGGGGGGGGGGGGGGGGGAAAGGTTGAGAGGGAAAATTTAACATCTTTAAAAGGGTTTTGTGTATTGAGAAAGGGGAAAAGGGTGAGTTTCCTTTTACGCTGATAGGGGAGAGGGAAAAAAAGAG
>JANHGN010025019.1:0-63734 GCA_024605025.1 Megaceryle maxima | reverse complement strand
TGGGTGGTGGTAGAGAAAGGAGGGGGGGGGAGGGGTAGAGTTACGGGGGGCGGGGGGGGGGGGGGCGGGGGGGGGGGGGAAGATTGAGAGGGACAATTTAAAGCTCTTCAAATGCTTTTGAGGTATTAAGAAGAGGATAAGGATCAATTTCCCTGTATGCCTATCAGGGATAGGACAGAACATCTGTTTAATTTTTAATAAGGGATATATAGATCAGATATTAGGAATAATTAGGAATTATTCTTTTCAATTATAAGCATCTTAATCACTGAAGCAGGTCTCCTAGGGAGTCTGTGAGGTCCTGTCAGACTCGGTGCTTTTGAAAAATAAGATCCCTATTGGGGATGACCCCAATGTATCTGATCCCACTTTAGAGCACACAGAGTTACAAAGCTACTGTGGTCATTTGTAGCCTCTATTTGTCTTTCTCTGAAGTCAGCTTTGCTAAATGACACATCTTAGAGCAATAAAATCCAGACTAAACTTATACCTGCAGGATACCAACCATTTCCTTCTCCTAACATGTCAGAGGAAAACTGGGGAAAAGGAGATAACTCTCTGTGCTGCTGCTATGGTCCATGAGATTTTAATGGTGTAGGGTCAGCATGAAGTTTGGCAAAATTTCTTTGACAGACCAGTAACAACTGACTCCAACTGGAAGTCAAACCAAACAAAAGACAGAGTTAAATCTCAGGGGAGAAAATAATGATGTCATTTGCCATTACTTCTTTGCTATAAAAATAAGGATTTATCTTAGAGTAACTCACCTAACAAACAAGGGTTCGGTTGTACAAGTCTGTGTTAGGAGAGTTTATGAGTTTTAAAACCAGGATGATCTTAGTCCTTTGCAGTTCAGAGCCATGGGTACCTGAGCTGAAAGTTGAAAATGTCTTTGCCCACCTTTGCCTTGCTTTGGTTCCAGAGCCTATGAGCAGGGCTCTGAGGCACTGCTGCAGGACTTCCATTTCTCAGTCCTCTAATGGAAGGGTCTGGAGAGAGGGACAAAAGCATATTCATAAGGCAGCAGCAATTAGCAAAACAGATACAGAACGTCAGTCTGTCCTGACTGCAGATCTGGCTCCCCAGGGTCATTATATATGAATGTGTTTAAAAGGCAGCAGATGTCTTTTGGATTGCACACAAGATAGAGCAGCTTGTTATCCCACTCGTGCTTCCTTACATCCTGCTAGCTGACAACTCGCAGCACGCACAAACCGTGATGAGAAAGGGGTGCCAACCCTGCAGAGCCGAGTGCCTGGAACTTAGGAGGTGCCTGAGCAAAGGCACCGGCAGGGTCTGAATTCTTCCACTCCTGAATAAACTCTACAGTGGAGTCTTTATTCTTCCCACAGGCTGTATGCTGTCTCTGTTCTGGTTGTTGCCTCTATTTTCCTGGTGACACCTCAAACCCTGACCTGAACACAAAACTATCTGCATATTTCATGGTTCTTTCTCTCTTGGGATGTACGATCGTGTGCTCCTCAAACTCTTCTGGAGAACTCTGGGAACCCCAATGGAGCAGGGAGAATTAACCTTATTTTACAAATGATAGAAAAAGAGATATCTCCACACATTTTGAGCACTTGCAGTGATCCTTGGGCCTTGCTTTCTCCAGTTATGTTCTTTCATAGAAAAGTAAATTCAAAAGGTGGACCTCACTAGCCTCATTTATAGGTCTCAGAGCTTATCTTGCTGGGAATTCAGATAAAGAATCCCAGTCATCCAAGCAAACCTGAGCAATACTCAAGGAATAATTGCATAGAGAAGTTTGGCTAAAATATCTGTGGGAGAAAATTCAGGCAGAGAATTCAGTTTACCTCTCATAGCCATCACAAACATGACATGATGCTGTATTCTCCATCCTCCTTCTCAAGTGCTGGACAAGCCTGATTTGTCTCCTGACTACAAATTGTCTTGTGCACTGAAGGAGGTAAAAGGTAAAAAGAAGCGTGCGTGTTCATGCAGTTTGGAAAACAAATAAAATGACATAAATAAGACAATACACAGAATATAACACAGTGGGAAAAAAAAATAACCCACAAATGAATTCAAATGAAAGCTGGTTATAAAGTATGGCTTCCAATAGCCAAGCTTCTGTGAGATCCTCCGCTACCATAAGTCATCAGCAGGTTTTAGTGGAGCATTATACACCACCTGGCATCTACTGTTTGCCTCTTCTTATTTGCTTGCATTTCAGTTCAAAGAAATGCATCTAAGTTTGATTATGAACACTATTTATCCTCAGCAGACATAGAGAAAATTAAACTGAGCTTCTTAAATTGTTGTTCCTGCTGAAAAATTCTTTGTGAGTATTTGTAATGATATACATCCATCTCATTCGATTTCTGATTTGGATGTCACATCTGTTTTTTCATTGGTGCTCATAAAATATTAACATCCCTGCTGTAGCACTTAAAAGTCTCATTGTATTAGGGAATTTCTGTCCTTCCCTGCAGCAATTACATCTATTTGCCTCACACCAACTGTGAGCCTCTCTTCCCATCTTATTCTTTGTGGAAGGGAAATTTGGGTTCCTTGTAGAGTTGTTAAGTGGCATTCTTCGTCTTAGGATTCCTTCCTGCCTCAGAATTAGTGACATTTGGAAAGAAAGAAAGAAAAAAAGAGGTATTTTTAGAAATCAGCGATGCATTCTAGTTAATACAGATAATTATTATCTAATTAATATTATTGTACCCCATATTTTCTTTCATAGAAAAGCCAAAATCACTTGGTGAAAGAGAGACAGGGTCGTTCTTTCTGAACTGCCTTCATTAGAAGGCATATAGTTAGTGAACTCTACTTTTTTTTCCCCCAACCAATAAAGAATGGTCTGAGTGGAATGAGGAGGTGAAGGGTCACCCTGTTCCCCAATTATCTATAAATCATTATTTCTATCACCTTCTAAGCAATATCTATTTCCTCAATGATGTGCATTTGTAATGGGAAATAAACTCCCTGTGATGAATAGCCTCCTCTTCCCCGTCGTGCCTTCCACACAGGGATGATGGATATGAAGACAGAGGATCTTCATCACCATGAATCTGTTGAGTCTGAGCTGCTTGAACATGCCAGCAGCTCCTCCTTTGACCTGTGGCTTAAAGCACAGGTTTCTTCATACTTACTTGAGTTCACATGTGTGACTCTACATTTGGGCCAGTGATACCACAAACTCTACCTTCCCCCTTTCTTTCTCACAAGATGATAACAAAGAAGAGGAACGAGGAGGTCTTAGGCATTAGAGCAAGCAAGAGTTAGGCCGGGTCTGCTCTTAAAAATACAACACTCGCACATCATCTTCTTCCTTCTTCATAGGCCTCCTCCTGACTCTCAGCTGCTTCATTTTAAGTAAGTGTTTTGCATATTAAGCTATTACAATTGAGCATAAGTCCCATATGCTGAACTCACCCACCCTCCTGTGCACGTGCCGTTACAGTTACAGTTAGAGCAATGGTACAGAGAGATATTGGGCACTTCGGGAGTGCGACAACGAGCCTGGATCATTATGTGCTTGTTTTTCTCTCTGTGTATGAAACATCAGCACAATTCAAACGGAATGTCTTTAAAAGGGGTGGTGATTTGTTAGTTATCTGGAGGGCTGGCAATGCTGTTGCCATTTAAGGAAATGACAATCAAAATATGCGGGGTTTGGTTTTGTGGCTTGTGCTGAGTACGTTCACATCTGGAGTAGGTTTTGGACATGTCACTTTCTGTAGACTTGATTGGGATATGTAGTTGAATGCTCGTAAGGCCTCCAGCTTGCTGCTGCTTGGATTGTAAACAGAAAAGGCCAGAAAAGATAATATCATTGGACATGGACACGGCATGAGTTCGAATTTCCTTCCCTCAAGCAATGCTGCCTGTGCTGCTGGAGCTATGCATTTACAAGCCCTGGTAACAAGAGGGTCTGTATCCCTGCACAGCCCAGGAATGGCCAAGTTCACTATGAGTAAGTATGGCCTTATGAAATACATATTGTGACACCTGGCACTTATCAAAGACATTAGCTCACTTCAGAGAACATCAGTGGTAGGAAAAAATTAATTTATCCTTATTCCATTTTGCTTCCCTTCATTTTTTTCTGCATAATATGCTCTTTACTTTGATTCCTTTTTAGTCCAATAGATGCAAAATACCTTGCCCTGACATAGACCTTCACTTTAACTAAAAGCCAGGTCTGTGGACAGATCCTTCAAAGGCCATTTTGTTTAATTTTTTTTTTAAATTTATTTATTTTTTAATGGAGAATAGCTATGTTTTCTTCAAAGCAACGTGAAAAAACAAAGGAACCCAAATGGCCAGATTTTAATCTTTGCAAGAGGATTTTTACTTTATATGATTCTTCTGTTCCTCCCCCTGATGGACCATGTTCACTTCTCTGGTGCAGGCAGTGGAGGAACAGCAGAGCTGGCTCTGCCCTCTCCCCAAAGAGGTCAATAGGGACATGCCACCCTGGGGTCACACCAGAGCTTCTGAAGGACTTCTGGGTCATTTAACCCCAGCCACAGCTAACTGCACTGAGGGCACTCCAGGCAGCTGTCTGTCTGATCTGTAATGTGTGTATTTGACATCTAACATTTCTTGTGTAGCATCTGGGATATCTGCAGCCTCTGTTTTCTGCTCTTGTGGTTTCTGTTGAGTTAAACTGTTTGAGAACATAGAAGTTGTCTTTCTGATTTCCTGGTGATGTATGTCTTGGATCAATTTGGTGAATATTTGTAGTGTAAAATATTGCTCCTTCATTATATTTTGTATTTCACTGTATTTTACAGTCTGTAATCCTGAACAGTTGAAAGCCTTGAGTTGGGTGAATGACCATGCTGTTCCCTTGGGTTTTCAATCCTGCCTGACATGAATAAACTGTAGCATTTCTGTGTTAAATGTTTGGATACCTTCCATCTCCCTAAAGGAAAAAGAAGATCCTCCTTTTGCTTGTCCGACTGCTAGCTTCTGTCTTCTGTCTTCTTTTCTGACAGCAAATGGGACCTCGAGCAGTCAGCTCTCTACACCCAAATCAAAGCAGTCCCCGATCTCCACACCTACCAGCCCAGGGAGCCTCCGTAAGCACAAGGTATTATGTTTCTTATACCTTACTACATCTGTTTCTTCCTTCATCTGCTCATATTTGTATGACATTTAAGCCATGGCCATATTCTCTGGAGGCACAACTCCTTATGTTGACCAGTGGAGAATTTGGCCCATTACCTAAAAGGGTTATCACTTAGGGGTTTAGGAAGATGGTGAACAACAAATCATTGGCCTGTTTCTTCCACTGGAGTTATGAATGTGTGCTGGATATCATCCATGTGGACCAGAAGAGATAATTTAGCCTTGAGCTTGTATCACTGTTTGAAAAAGTTCAATGGTTATTAATGGAGATGATCTTCATATAAATCCTTGAAAAGCCTCAAGTGTTGGCAAATCTGGTCCATTAAACAGGAGAAGAAATTACCGAAGCTCTGAGACATCCCTTTAATGATGCTTCTCAAGGATTTATTTTTTTAAATTATTTAAGGCCGTGCTCTGTTTTACAGGAAGCAAGCGATTTTTTACAGCTGGTGTAGTAATTGTGCTCTGGTGCAGTAGCTGGTAACAAACAGGGTGTCCAACAGGTAGCACAGCATCCTAGTAGAGATCAGTAAACATGTGCTGGCTCACAGATAATTTGTGTATTGATTTATTTAAAAGGTATAGCAGCAGTCACAGCTTTTTATGTTCCTGTTACTCAGTGCCACTCTGTGCTGAGTCCAGACAGTCATTTCCACGGGCTTTCTCATTTCTGGAATAGCCACAGTGTTCCTACCAACAGTCCTAATACAGAAATTGGAATTTGGACAGAAATAAGAGGAGAGGTCAGTGGGTTTTCTCTTCAGTAATCAGAACATACCTCTCAGACCAAGTATGATTTTGAAAGCATTGACTAGAAATTCTGGAAAAGTAATTAAAAAATTCTGCTAGTGTTGAGGTTTTGCAGTTAGCCAGCTGCTGTGGTCTGGATTGCATGGGTTGAACCCATCTTATCTGAGGATGATGTTTTGTCTCAAAGTGAGGAGTGGTAGCAGCAGCTGGACTACAGTTGTTATGATGGTGGAGCAAAGCACAGAGAAGTCAATGGGAAGAATCCCCAAAAATCCAGTGAGTTTTGGATTACACCTCTAATGTAAGATTTTGGATCACAGACCTTCGGACATGGGATTGAATGGTACCTGGGGAGCCTGAGGTGTCAAAAATCAGATCTTTATTCTCAACATATGGAGAGGCTGTATTTACTCAGTTTTATTTGCCTTTAACAAAGGCATAGCTGAATCCAAATGAAATACCTGTTTTCCTCAGGACTTCAGTCTGGTGTCAGCTGCTCAGCCTAAGTCTGTGGAAATGCACCAATGTTAACACAGGGGTCCAGATTTATTAATTTATAACTAAGAACAGGATGTGGCCCAAATCTGAATCTGAATTCAACAATTGCTTGTGTGTATTTCAGCAAAAGTAATGCTGTAAACTGTGTCCTTTGCTTCAGCCATCAAGGACCTAAAGTACTCTTCAGAGACTATCTCATGTAGGACTTTGGAGATGAGGATTTGCTTCCCAGTAAAGACAAGTAAAATTCACCTTCTTTAATGTTTTCTGTATGTTTTCAGCTGGCTGATTTATGACCTTGCCAGTGAAGCCCCTGGAACATTTGTAATAGATGGTGACTGCTGAGGGCAAAGCCTGTCTATCTGTGAGCTTCTCCACTAACTTAAGCCAATCAGCAAACACAAATGTAACACTTTCAGTTACCAGAATATTCATGCATCATTGTCTTTCTCCTAGGAGCTATTTCCTGCTTATGATGAAATCACTTTTCTTTTTTCCCCCTAAACTCAAATGATAAATGCTTAGGCTGAGTTCACAACAAGGTCCTATTTTACCTTTTCTTATATCAACTTCATTGTGAATTTCCTTTCTTTGTTTGGGCTTTTCTTCAATTTTCTCATAGTTGTTACCTGTGTTGTGTGGCTCTGAGTTCAAAAAGGTCCAAGGTCACCTTTTGCCCTTGAGCCGGTTTGTGTATGTAGTTCCACGTGGAACTTTAAGGAAGAGGAGTAAGATGGTTTCCCCAGAAAGGGATCCTGGAAAAGCTTTACATTCAGCATTTTATCCAAATAATAAACTTGGGGTTATTTTTTTAACCCTTTTAATCAATCAGAAATTACTTAAAAGAGAACAAATCACAGAGCGTGTGATTTTCCTAGAGATTTGTCCTGAAGGCAGCTGTCAAATCAAGGTAAGACTCTTTTTGTGCTCTTAGGTTCAAAGAGACCCGCTTAAGGAAAGGTCCTGCTCTTTTAGACATGTGCAATAGTGGACACATTGATCCAGAAATGATAAAAAAACACTTCTCAAACTTCTCACTGAACAGTCACCTTTCTTCTGGTGCTGAGATTCTCTTGCTCTGCTGTGCAAGGAACCTGCCTTTATTTTAGCCTTGAACTACCTGGACAGCTGGTCAGCCCATCCAGTTTCCAGTGCACGAGTCTTCCACCCTGTCCATACAAACTGCATGGAACCGGACAATTCGACCGCTTCCTTACGCATGACCAAAGGTGGAAACTGATTGTGTGAGTTAACATTTTCTTCTTTCTTCTTACAGGACTTGTATCTGCCTCTGTCTTTGGATGACTCTGATTCCCTTGGAGATTCCATGTAAAGCGACACGAAGCTAAATGTCCATATTGCAAGCTATGGTTAAGATACAGTAGAGTACTTCTGCCAAAATAAGCAGATAGGTGACTGGTGCTTTCAAAGCAGACAAAGGACACACAGTTATATGTCTTTTTTTTCTGTGATTTATCCTCTGTGCCACAAATCAACACCTGCCAGTCTATAGAGATAGAGGGATACCATTCTTCTAAGTTACAGGGGTGCAAAATGGACATTGCGAGCAATTTGGGGCCAAGACGCCAATGATCCTGTGCATTTCCCATTTTCTTCTAGTCTTTCTTCTGCTGCTGCAACTATGTAATTTCCCTAGTGGTAGTAAAGTAGCTCCCCCAAAAGTGTGCAAATGGGTGGTTTTTCTGACCAATTTGCAAGCCCAAGTAGAGCAAATGATGTTCTCCACCTGTCCAAGCCACTGACGTTTGCCAGCTTGCCGGCAATCCTCACTTGCAGCCCTGCTTACTAACTAGTATTGGTTTTTTTGTTGGAGGGCAGGAAGGGAAGTGACTTACTCGTTTGATGTTTTAATATGCCAGCAGAAGCATGGATGAGGTTAGGAAGGACCGCAGGAGACTCTAAGTAAGGTTAGTACAATAATAATTCAAATATTGATTTGTAAATTAATTTTTTTAATGATTTAGAAAAAAAAAAAAAGTAAGTCAGCTGAGTTATTTGGAATGGAACACCTTTCATGGATGCTCCAAAGACACTCGTAGCTGGTAACAAACTTTTACACCTACCCTATGGTATCTCTCTATCTCTGTCTGTAACGGTAATGCCTTGTCAACAGCCAACACTGAAAACACTGTGAAAATTTGTTTTCAGGTTTGACACCCTATAGGTCACTTTTTATAGCAAAAAAAAAAATCAATACACTTTTTATAAAGGAAAACCTTGTATCTGTGTTTTGGGAGTAAGGATTCAAGCTCCTTCTTTTTTATAAAAGCTGGTAATTTTCTTTTGTTTAAAAAACACATTCAGAAAAATGTACAAAAAAAACCAACCGACAACTGCCGAACAGTAATAGCAACAGCTCAGTTTAGAAATCTTGTCACTGCCAAAACAGACACATGTAGGGGGGAAACAAAGGTGAATTCAAAATATTGAATGTTTTGATAGTTTTTGTAATGTTTAAGACTACGTATTTGGTTTTTTACACTTCAGTATTCCTAACTATGGCCAGATTCTCTACTTATATACTGAAATGGAATTTTGTGGTGTTCAAAAACCCGTATTTTAAGAAACTCTTCTATCTGACGAAAACAAACTTACTGTATTTAGAGAAACCTTTTGCTTTTATTAATTGGTAATGACTCCTACAGAATGCAAAGTTCATCTATTCACGCAGGGCTGGTGGTTTTTACGACGCCGACGCTTTGTCATGGGCTCGCTGGCATTGCCTCCCTTTCTCATGGAATAAGCTTTCGATGAAACTGATGATTACAGAACTTTACCTAAATGAAATCTGTGCAATCGAATCTTTCTTTGTTGCTCTATTTGCCTTTGTTTCCACATGACACACCTATTCCCGATTGCCTTGCAACCCCTTGTGATTAGGATGAATTTTAGCGTTGTGATGTTTGATGCTACATGAATGCTGCGTTGTTCCCAAAGCCACTCCACGTTTTGTTTGCTTGCATTGCTGGTAGGAAACAATCTGTGCAGGCTGCATCTTTAGAGATTCATGTGATGATACATATAATGCAACTTTAAAAAGAGATTTATCTGAGAGAGGCCAGGATTGGGAATTATCAAGGGGTCAGAGTTATTATGCACCAAATTTGCACCCAGTAGTCTTAGTGCATGATCATTTACACCGGGAGTTTTGCACAAGAAATCATTTCTTCCCACAGATAACTTCATTTAATGGAATGACTCTCTGACTACGTGACTGCTAAATGGTCGTTTACACCCGTTGTATATAGAATCCTGGGTTTACTTCAAAGGCTAAGGGCTCGTGCTGAAGGTTTGTGGGGGAAAGGATGGTAGCGTGCAGTAGTCAGGACACCTTCATTCAGCCCTTGGCATTGCTAAATTTAATGTCTGAACGGGAGCAGGTCTCTTAGTAACCCTTTGCCTCAATCTGTCTGTCTGTCCCGACAAGGACAGCACTGTTCTACCTCACTGGGGGTTGTGAGGCCAAATGTTGGTTAACATTTGTAAAGTGCTTTCAGATCCTCTTAACAGAAGGTGCTGAAATATTCTGGGTGCAGATTTGGTTATGGGTGCTATTTTTTGGCTGTTTAATCCTGTGAGTGCTACTGTAGACATTGATCATGAGAAAATACAACTTTTTAAGTATAAGGATGTCAAAGGCCATGGTTCTGCTAACAATAGTAATCATCAGAGCTTTTGCCTTAGTAAAAGATTTGGTGGGACAGATAATTTGACATGCTTGTACCCTCTCCTCTGTTCTGCTGGTGGAAATCTCAGAGTCCCTCCCCAGGTCTCTGCCTTTTCAGGAACCCTGACTAGTAGTCATGACTCTGCCTGTTAGAGATGATGGACCTGACTCCAGTCAAAGGTGTTGTCACTTCAGTGACACAGGCCATCCCCGTAACAGTCAGGGTTAGCATGTCCTGCCACCTTTCCTCTGAGTCTCTGCTAAACCAAGAGACCAGTCATGAAATCACATCTAGGTTCTCTTGCTATTCAGTACAGGACACTCACCACAGATCCACCAGGAAAACCTAAATCTTTGATATCAGACTGAACTGCTAGAGCTGATGGTGGTAGGAAAGGAGTCTGAGATGTGCTTTCATCCAGTATCCATGAGTTCACTTTGTATAAGGTAAAGCAGGATCTCAAAGGGTGAATGTACCTTTGGATGGATGGTTGGTGACAGAGTGGTTTTTCTCCTTCCTGCCACAAGCAGTGTTTGGTTATCTGAAGATGCTTGTCCTGGTGGAGCATGCTAAGGAATCACTGAGGCCTTCTTCCTGAGCTGCACCTAGTGACACATCTAAAACCTGGTCCTACAAGTGGGAACAGAGTTTTGTTTGCAAGAGGATCATCCTAGGGTGGGGCTGAGCCCAACAATTCCTTCAGGGAATTAGGGGAACATTGAAAAGGCCTAAAAGAAGTAAAAAATATTGTTCAGTGGGAAAAATAGCCATTCAAACCAGTAGAAGCCACAAAGAAAACAGGGTATGAGGTCAAACTCCCGAGTTTTAAAAAGCAATTTTCTAGGCAGGAATGCCTGGGCAGTAGGAGAAGTCAGTGAGCATTTCAGCTGTAACATAGAGTTAAGTCTGTATTAATGCCAATATTGCATGAGTTTTGTACAGAAATGCATGTGGAATGTTCCCTACATTCAAAACTAGTTATCTGTGACTTCGTAGGATCCCTAACATAGCTTCAAACACAAAGAGAAATGATGCACAGGCACCGTACCTTAGACATTTAAATACAAGGACAGCCCCAATTCAGGAAAGAACTTAAAGACATGCTTAAATTTTAGCACGTGCTTTACTCCTGTTGATTTTTCACAATATGTGAGCTTGGGTTTGGTCAGAAACCTTTCCTGAACCAGAACGAATTAGTAATTACTGTAATAATTCCAGACCCTATGAGATCCTGGAGCAGATGATAGTAATTCCACTATACACTCCGGAGTTTTACCTTTGATTTTTTAATATATATTTTTTTTCTACTTTTACAAGCACATAAAACTCCACAGGATATGAGGATTTGCCAAATTAATTCTGCTATAAAAACCCTGTCTAATTTGCCTCATGAGACTGCCTGTAGTGGTTTCAGAGACTAATTGAATCATTAAGACAATATTGTTTTAAAACAATACAGTATTTAAAAACAAATTGGAGACATTTATAAGTAGAAGGGCTTTGTTTCTTTGAAATCTGCCTTTATTCGGTATCCAGTATATTTTAGCAAATTTGCAGGTACCATAAAATACCTGTTTCAGACACACAGCAATTCAGGAGGAATTAGAACAATCCTCCAAGAATAGACTGGTGTATTTAGTGTTTGTACATTCCAGTGGTGATCTTGACTGTAGAAGATCAGGGCAATGCAGCAAAATCTTCAGCTTTGGGATTTCTGTCACTTGTAAAGCATTTATAATCCCAGAGTTTCTGGGTGAAAGCCTCATCTGCTGTAAGATTTGCAGCTAGTTCAGTTCCACCAGCTCAACAGCCAACCAAGACTCTACACCTTGAAGTCATTTTGAAAGACTTTGATAATGGGAATTTTAGCTTGGTCCACTCTGCAGAGGGAGATGGAAGTAGCTTTTGCCCACCATTGGCTGTGTTTCCTATCGCTGCACATCATTTATAGTCTTCTCAGGAGCTAGAAACACTAATTGTGTTATTTTCATAGACAACAGAAAAATAATTCTGCTTCGAAAACAGCTTCTGCATCTCTCTCGTATTGAGCTAACACATGTAGGCGTGCAAGAAATCACACCTACAGTCCTGCTGTTATTTCTCTCTCAGTTGCTTGAGCAGTACTTTTGAAGGGAAAAAATGGGAGGCAGGACCAAAAATTGTGGCAAACAGCAAACCAATGTCACACCCCAGCATTTTCAATAGGAAATAATGGCATAGAAGTGTTGGCTTCTCCTTATCCATACGGATACAGATGATGTTTTCTAGGATGCTTTTTTTGTGCCTTTGAGGTCAGTGCAGCTCTTCTTGCTATTGCACAGACCAGCTGTGAAAGTGCTCTGTTACGTCGTGCTGAAGCCCTACACAGATGCTGTTCCAGTGACAGCCACGCCTGGAAAGTGAATCCTCTCTGCAGGGGCACAGGGTGGACTTCACAGCATGAGACTTGTTTATTGCAGTGAGAGCACAAGAGCGTATTTGGCACTGACTTCAGTGGTACCCCACATCCGCTCAAGGCAATTGGAGTCATCTTTACTGGAGTAGAGGCAGAATCATTTCTAGAGAAGGGTTGAAAAAAATAGCCAAGTAAAGTAGGTATAAAATTAGTCAGAAAGTGTCTCCTCAAGCTAAGACAATCCAGAAGCAGAGAAAAGCTATACAGAGGTGCATTTACCACAAGCAGAGAAAAGCTATAGAGAGGTGCATTTACCACACACAAGGTGCTGATCATGTTCAAGACAGAAGAGCTTTTTTTCTAGTGGTGATTTAGGCTCAGTTCTTTTTCTGGTTGCTGATGAAAGCAGGTTGGAACAGTATTTGGGACTGGTGAGGTTCTTTGTAGAAGCAAATGGATGGCACAAGGTGAAGATCTTTGTCTGTCTAGATAAAGAGTGAGTTCAGTCCATGCAACAGGATTAGTGCTCTACACAAGATACCTAGAAGAGATCCAGCTGAAACACCACCTCGGTGTAATGAGACCAAGAAGGTTAAGACTTTAAGTGCCTTCCAACATGCTTTGGGCTTCAGAAGTGGGACAACATGTGCCCAACATGGCCTAGGTAAAAAATGGCCTTGACAAAAGTGGACAGGACAAACTTTGATTCTTGAGATATTTAGCCCATCTCGCATTTTCTCAACCAGCTCTTGGAAATTACTGTCTCCAGAATCACAGTTTTGTTCTGGCTGATCCCTCTGTCACATCTGTATGAATCTGAGCAGGCCTCTCCGTGGTATCTCAGGAAATTTTGAAGCTAAGTCTGGTGTCTCACAGTGCAGCCACTCCTCACTGCTTGTGGAGTGAACTGGGCCGGGTTCTGCTGCACTGGTTATTGCTTCTGTCGTTCAGATGTTCTTCTTCCTTCTTCATTGCTCCTGGCTTGGGATCTGGTGTCTCTCATCCCGGGTGCTTCCAGGTGAAAGGCTGGGGCCAGCAGTGTGTATAGACCCCTCGTTTTATTTTGCTTCCTCTGGAACAGATCTAGTCATTTGATGTTTGTCTGAAGGTCTGGGGACAAGCTGAAAAAAAGCCATGGTTTAATAGGGAGAGCGTTGATGAGAGAGGATTTTAAGATGGTGGATGGAAATGATTTTTTTTGGCAACGCCATTGCACAGCTGCCCTGACAGAATCCCAGTTGCAGGGTAGTGTATGACTACTATGTCTGCAGGAGAAAATGCAGAGCTTTGGGGTCACAGACCACTGTCCATCCCTCAGGATATGCCGTTTAGAGAAGGTTAAAAACACTGACACAAATTTTTGGCCAATAGATGAGCTTCTAAGAAACTGAGAATCAGACCTAGTGGCTTCAGCAGTAGAATTGCCATCAGGACTTCAGAGTTACTGGTGTTTGGCATAACTGGACAGATCAGTTCTCCTCTGCCATGGTGTCGCAGTGCAAAAGTTGCTGATCACAGTGCTTACCTCCATCTGTAAGGTGCTTTGAGATAAGCTGAACCACAGAGCTGTGGAAGAGCTTACTCTAAAGATTTATTCATTACTTAGCAAAGTCTGGAAATCTTACAGAAGCAAACTATGGTCCATTGTCTTTGGCAAGTCTTTTCAGGAACTCTGGCTCTCTCAGAACTATGCTGTAAAAAGGCTTCATTATTTTACTAATGGTGAAAGACAGGCACGTCATTTTCAGTTCCCCCAACACCCATGGAGGAGCTATCAAAGACATATCCACATCCAGCAACCCAGTTCTCTCATCTGGAGTTGCCACCTCTGGCCTGAATACAGACCCCTGCTGCCCCTCCTTTTGTTACACGTACACGTATAGCAGGGGCAGTTTGTGTTACCATCCAAAATGTGTGCCTTGTATTTGTAAACCATGAATAAGTCTAATGATTTCAGTGGCCTTCTACCAAGAAAACAGTGGGCCCGTTGTTGAAAGCTTCCTTGTTTAGGAAGTGTTCATGGCCAGATGGCTTCCTGGGAAAGAGCTGCCTTTCAGTTTCATTGCTTAATGCCCTTAGTTGAACTAACCTATTCTGGCTCCTGCTCTATATCTCAGTGAACTGTAACTCATGACTCACGAGCCAGTTTAGAGCTTCCCTAGGTCTGACAGATTATCACTGAAACAACTGCTGAAGGAGCAAACCCAAAGGGGATTAAAAAATCTTTGCAGTAATTAGAGTCTGTCAGCTGAAAAAAAAAAAGAAAGTTGGCATCATTAGAGAAAGATGCCATGATGGCCAGTGTCACAGGAAACAAAGGAAAAAGACTTGTTTCTAAGAGAAATGGTAGGGGGCATTTGTTAGGAGATATTTACTGAGCGATGAAATGAGCTTGAACTTCACAGAAAATCAAATGGAAGGGGGAGCATGAGGCAGAGCACTGGAAATGTCAGTGTCATTGATGTCTGGTGATAACAAAAGATGAAAGCCAAGAACTTCCAGGAACAAACAAAAGGGGAAGTTCAGGGTAGCTGGGGATCTACAGCTGAGTTCTGGACAGAGAAGCAGCAGGAGTTCCTGGCTGCATGTTGAGAAAATTACTGCCCCTGCAGGTATCTAAGCCAGGTTGCAGGTGATCTGCCACAACAATGTGTGTCCCACTCCCGATGGCAGAAAGAAGGTCACACTTGGCCGCAGGCAGGAGAACTTGAAATTCCTCCCCTGCTCCTGTTTTAGTCTCCTGCCAGGACAGGTCATCCCTCAAAGGGGGAAGAGAAGATCCAGCCCTTTGCTGAATGACAGCACCAACCTATGGTTTGTTTTTATTTTTATTCCTCCCTATCAGATCAGAAATAGAAACTCATCAGCATGGCCTGGCTTGGAGAAGGACAGGCCTGGCACACTGGGGAATTGCAAGACACGTGCAAGGAAATGATGAGGGCACCTCTGAACCTCCCATCCCTTCCCAGGGAGCTCAGCAAACTCTGCAAAAAGCAGGAACTCACTAGCACCAGGGTAAAAAGACAAGACAGTCTCTAGGAGGAGGTGACTGTGATTTGCTCTGCAGGCAGAGGGGCTGCTGGTGATCTCGTCTCATGTATGTGAGAGACGTTGCATTCAGTACATGAACGGGATGTCCGTGCTGAACAAGGGGATTTCTGTTTAACTCTGGATTTCTCATGAGATCTTTTTTCTAAATTCAGTTGAGTTACAGTGCTTGTGAATTTAATCCTAAAAGGCAAAACAACTGTCTCATCTGAACAGATTTTTTTTTTTGGTTTAGTCTCAAATTTGGGGGTTTTTTCCCTAAAGATTCCACCTCTTTTCTTTCCATAGATTCTCAGACGCTCAATCTAACACAAGTGAAACCCAATACATCTAATTCTCTGCTGCTTTAAACAGGCAGAAGCTCCTCTGTAATTATGAGAGCTAAATCCATTTGGTCCAAGGTTGGTCTCCTGTTTCAAAGATTGATTACTGTCAATAATTCCTGTGTGATTGATTACTTCAGTGCAGATTCAGTTTCCTGGTGACAGCTGCAGGCTTTGCGGAGAAAACCTCAGTGACCCCAGCTATAAGGTGAACTCTTGCACGAACCTCTAATAGCAAGATATATATGGGAAATATTTTGTATAGTTGTATTATAGTTAATGATAAAGCTGAAGTAGTTTGTTAAAGAAACTTAGAATTGAAAATTCTACATCTTAAAACTTTTAGAATTGAAAATGAAACAAGCAACCTTAGCAAATCAGGGTCTCTGTATTTTCTGGCTCTAAAGAGTGCTGGTTTTATCTCACTACTCTCACTTCAGTCTACCCATAAACATGCCCTGAGCCCAGCAGGTTTATGGAACTAGAAACAGCATTTCTATTTCCTCCAGTATTTTTCTACTCTAGTCCCAGTTAGTACCAAGCAGAATAGAGATTTATGGTTGGCTTGGTCTTTAGAGAAAAATATTACCAAATGTCTCTGAACATAAGAAGAAAGGTTCGGTTCATTTTAGGCTACTCATCTAAACTCAAAGCTGCTTTTGATTTTTATCCAGGCGGGTTCTTCCATCTCTATTTGCAACAGTTATATATAGGAAATCAAGCTTAATTTGAGTCAGATTTGAGCGGCAGGGTTGTTGCAAAGCAAAGTGTTTCACCTGCCATGTGTAGTCAGAATGAAGCACGTTGGTGGCACTTGGTCAGGGTGGACCCGAATCACACGCTGGTTCTGAACCCCCGAGTTCCTGAGAGATCCATATGCAGAGTCAAACTTAGGAAACGTCTGTCATGGACCAAACAGACCCTGAGCTGCGGTCCAGGCCCCGTTCTTGAAAGGAATTTTACCTTCAGAGAATCCCTGTGAAACATTTAGTGGAGGTTTGGGTTTTGGTTTGGTTTGGGTTTTTTTAGTTTGCCTTTGGGGATTGTATTTTTATTTTTTCAATTGCAGCATGGCTGCTTTTCTCCATCTGCTTCCAACTGATGCACAGCAGATAAGGATGGGTTTTAATTCACTTCCCTTTGCAGGTGGCAGTTGAACTATAGTGACATTCCGTCTCCCTCTCACACTGACCACACAGTTGCTGAGGGGTTTCAGAACACACAGCTTTTTTTTCCCTTTATTTTCTTTCCCTCTTTACCACAGAAGAGCTTTTTCCAGATTTAGTGTGATGTCTGATGATGCATCTCCTTAAAAAGAAGAATGTCTAGGGAATTAATTGCACTGCTAATTGGTGTTTATAGATAAGGTGAAGCAGAAGTATTGAATGTAAGAACAAGAAAGCCTGTGAGTTATAATTACATGCTGAATTCTGACATGTAAAACTGTTGTTAGTTTGCTTCTTATTTAAATGATGTGCGATCCAAGCAGCTTTATCACCATGGCAGTACTAGTACAGCTGTGATTATCCCAGGGTCTTTTTAAAACACCCAGGGTCTTTTTAAAAGAGGAAACCAGTCCAACCAAATCTCCATCTATCCTCTGAAAGGATGACACATTCCCCTCCATGATGCTCTGTATTTGATGACACTGCTGAGTCTAGAAGCACAGGGAAGGGCTATCAGCTTGCTGACTTTGCTGTTACGAGCCTTTGCCCATTTTCTTATATTCACAAATACACCACAAGCCAGGGTTAGCAGCTCTCATCACATAAGCCCGAGTTCTTCACACTGCTCTTCTCTGGAAGAGAACTTCTCTGGAAGAGAACTGGCAGGAACTGCCTTCGCTCACTGCCCTGTGCGCTGCGGCTCTGCGCTCCGAGCTGCAAATCTGCTGAGAGGTTGTGTTGAGGGAGGGAGATATGCAGCTGAACTGGAACCTGGTCATGGATTACTGTCTTAGGTCATTCGTTGAGTTTGTATGATTTCATCATTAATAACAAAGCTGCAATATAATATAACTGAGAGGCCACGATGTATTTTCTATTGTCATTCAATGGGTGGGGGTTGAAGGGGCAGCCGGGTTTGAAGTTTAGCTGGTATACTTTAAACTCGGTGTACATAACCTCGGAGGACACGTGGGTGGTAAGGGTTCAGTTGTTATTTTGTTGGGATCGGTAAACTTCAGTTTGTTTTTGTTTAAATAATAAGGTATTTAATTAATGACATTGTACAAAGAGGTATTAATTTAAATGGTGCTTTCATTCTCCTAAACCAGATCTGTCTAACATTTCTTTTTGGCAAGCCTGCAGCAACACTGATCATGTTGACTTTTGTACCTTTGGGGAGTGCGTGGAAGGAGAGGGGAAACGCTTTTCTCTTCAGACAAGTAACGTTGCCCATAGTTAACTTTCTGCTTGGCTATATACCTTGAGTTCCCTTTATGCTGAATTTTTATGTGAAGTTCTCTTAAAGGGACAGAACAAGCAGAGGTTATTCCAAAAGATCTCAACTGTATCATCTTGTAATATATTGCAGCTTTATGCCAATGATTCCTTGCTTACCTGTACACAGTCCATGCATGTTTTGAACTAATTTTGCATTCTCCATTTGTGGTGAGTTATTTAGCATTTTAACCACCTTTTGTGCCATTCAACTTGTACAGAAAACATTTTTATTGACGTTTTAAAGGGAGGGGGAAGAAAAGAAAAAAAAAAAAAAAAGCCCCTTCTGCTCCCTAGTTGTAGGTAGAACTCAGTTACTTAGCAAACAGATGTAGATGAGTGGTTGTAGTGTTAGAAATGTTAGCTCGCTCGTGAACAAGCTTTTGAGAGTAAATGCATGGTCCTGTACCTCTCTCTTCTTAATTAGCCCTTTCCTCCTGGAAAGATTCTCTCTCCCTCTCTCTTACTCTGTCTTTGTCTCTCTCGTGGTTGTAAAGTACAGATTTGGGCATAAATAAAATGATCTACAATCAGGTTTGAAAAGCAGTTCTCAACAGGTTCTCGTGGGGAATTTATTTCTCACAGCGCCTTGCCTCGGCACTTCGATTAGACTCTAACTTTCAAGGTAAACCAGATGGAGATCGGTCACCTGTTGCCGCTGCTTGAACTGGGGAACAAGTTAAATCTCTGGAAGTTTGCGTCACCGGTAAACGATGAGATCTTGCTGATTCATTGCAGCTGAGGCGTGTGGCACGTGGTTTATTGGCCGTGGCTTCCACACCTGGTTGTTCTACATGGGACTGGTCCCGCAGCCCCTGACTTGCGGAGTTTGCACACACTTTTTGATTTTCCTGAACACACAGCAGAATGGGGTGGGGGTGGCATACAGGAATTATGTTGTTAGGGGTTCTGTAGATGACTCCTTCTCCACACTCCCGAGCTCTGAGATGAGTGTGCAGGGCTTGTTGTTTAATAGCCGTGGTTCTGTTGGCAATAAAGGACAGAAAAACAAAGTCCTGGAAAAGAGGGGGTCACTCACAAAGGTGGATTTTGTAAGAAATGGACTTAAAAACCCCCACAAAGCCCTGCCACAGAACTACAAAATGTACCTAGATCCACACATCTATCCCCTGTGCCTCTCCTCCCTTAACAGAATTTCCTTTTGTTAGAAGATTTGACTTTCTAGAAAAAATTTCCATTTTTGTGAGGTGTTGTGAACTGTTTTTACTACTTGTAATAACCATCCCAGGTCTGAGTATTCTTGTAAAGCAATGCCATGCAGCAGAGAACCTGTCCACTTTATAGCTTTGCTCTCAATATTTGTTACTCATTGTTTTCTCATCTAAATGTACATTTGCAAGATGTGTGTAATGTCATTTTCAAAAAATAAAATTTGGTTTCAATATTTAGGCCGATAAAAACCTTTCTGATGCTTTTATTTTGGCAAGCATGTGTTGGCTATGACTTGTGAACTATAGCAGTGCTTGTTCATTTCGATTCAGCAACTTTCCCAAATCAGTTCCACTTGTACAAATGCAGAGAAAAAGACCGGGAAGGAAATTGGGTGGCTCTGTATTAATTCAGAGCCACATCTGCCTGACTGAAACAGCCCAACCTGTAAGACCCATCCTTTTGACTGCAGGGATGAGCTCAACGTGGGTCCTGCTGTAGGGAGATAGGGTGCAGGTAAGGGCAGCTCTTTCCCCATGTGCAGCACTTCAGTCAAAACCATGGATTCAAAATAGCACAATCTGGCCCCCGTCTGAACTCTGCCTTGGCATCCAGAGCATGGGCAAGGTCTGAACAGTCTCACATTAGCTTTGGGAAGCTTGGTGAGATTTGAGAGATATGCTGTGTTTGTCCTGCCTTCCCACACAGCCCTGAAAAAGGTCCAAGTTCTTTCACAGCTGCCCTGTCAGAACCACAGTGAAGACAGTAACATTCTTCCTTTTAAGCCTGGGAAAAATGTTGATCAGGCTTAGCCCTCCTCACTTAATTGTACAGTACAGCCCGCTTTTCTGTTTGTTTCTGCTCTGCATCTGCAGAATTAGAAGTGAGTGTGGTGAGTGAGCTCTGGCCATCCCTGCTGTAGACTGGGCTGCTGTGAAAGAGCTCAGAATCTTCTCAATGTTTCACATTCAGATGGAGCCCTTTATCCTTCTTTTCCTGTGCTCACAGGAAAAATCCTTGATCCTTTTTCCCCTTGTGCTTCCTGGAGAGGGCTGTGCTCTTTGCCCTCCAGATCCTAGGGCTATGTTAGATGAGGTCGATAAAAAACATAATAAGTAGTAGTGCTCCTATCCATGCAAAGTGTTCTGAAATCAGCAGATTTAAAACCCTCAAGCTGCTGTGTGCATCTATCAGAGTTATTCTCTCGAGAGCTTTAAGAGGCCACCTGAATGGTGAGAGTGTGGCACCAGTCACCAGCACTGCAAACCAGTGGAAAGGAAGGCCTCTGTCTTAGTAAGAACCCCACTGACACATAAGAAATTACTGCAGATTTACAGTCAGGTAAATGAGAGCAGAAATGAACTTTCCAAAGTCCAGCCTTCCTGCTACATCTGCCCAGATCCGTACAGAAATGCACATCAGGTGCCCCTGCATATGTTGTTCCATCAGAGCGGAAAAACAGCGGTTGTTTCATAAAGGCTCAAGTGTGTTGGCCCTTTGCGGTGTCAGTTGTTTGGACTGAAATAAATGCTTTGGCCTGGCTGGAAAACCTTTGGCTGGTCTCTTGACCTAATCGCCGTTAACCTGATGCTCAGCCGTGGCCTCTCTACAATCTGGTTCCAATCAAAGACAACGTACTTATTGCCCATTGGGCTTGTCATCTGCAAACAATCCAAGTTTTTCGTGGTTGCTGGATTTGAATTGCAGCCCAAAATATGGTAGCCAGATCCACGTGAGACAGGACATTTGCTGGGCTCTGTCAGCTTAGCTCTGTGAAACAATGAACACAGTTGTAGCATCAATTCTATGGCTTAGGGTTTATGTAGAGATGTTTAATCTTTTCTGTAAATAAAACACCTTTAAAAGACAACAAATATAGATCATCTACATGGTTTCTCCTATAGTCTGAACTCTGTCCCTTGTCTTCCACAACAGCCACCTGCTCCACCATCCCAGCCTCTTTCAAATGCACCTAAACTTCAAAGGTATACTTTTCCATGCAAGTATTACCTTTACCATAACACAGGCCCCGCACACCCACAAACAGATGTGACTGTCCAGAGGTCCACTGGAAGATGAGTCACAGTCCAGCTGTTTGGTTTTTGGAAAATAAAACACTTAATTCCTCAAACTCCACAGAAGTGTCTGGGGGAGAAAAGCAGGAAAGATCTTGCAAAACGCATTTCTCTTTGGGTCATATAAGCAACGACCAGGAACATGGTCAGGAACTGCACTCACAGCCTGAAACAAGCTGGTTAATCAGAGGCTGCAAAGCCTTCAGAGAAGCCCATCTCCCTGTGACTGGGACACTGTGCTGGCCAAGCAGTGACATCCCCTCCCTCTCTTGTCCAACCTCCAGTGTCTAGGCCACCAGCTGGGTTTTACCAGAGTCATTTGTCATTGTGAAGAAGCTGCTTCTCCCAAGGACAGAGAAGCACTTTCTCTCTCCTGCTTTGTTCAGGCCACCAGCATGGTGCAAGGTGGTGGTAAATCTGAGAGCCAGTAAAGGATGCTAAGTCAAATCCACTGCTTTCTTGTGCTGGAAAACCATTTATTTTAAGCACAAGTCTTCCCACAGTTGGTGCATCCAAACAAGTGTTGGCACTCGAACAGCTGCTTGGAAAAGACTGGAGTTGTTTCTTCTGACAACTGCACTCCAGCCGCAATGCATGTGTCATCTGCTAATTTAAGTGCTCAGAGGGTGCTTTTAGCACCCACACTCTGTCACGGGAAGTGCCATTAAGCTGGTTAAACCTATATTCTTCTAGTCATCATGACACAGTGCCAGCCAGGAAAGGAACCAGAGCTGAGGAGAGAAAGGTTATTTCCGAAAGTCTCTGGCAAAATGTCAGTTTGGTGACACACGCTGCCACTCAGGCACTGAGGTTTCAAAGCAGCTTTAATGCTTTTAATGGGATGTGGAGACTGGGGAGGACTTTAGATCACTGGAAATGATGTTCAGCTGCTCTGTTCACATCTTGGTGTTATTGAGGCCAGGGCAGCAAGTTTCAAGTGTGACCACTTTCTCAGGTGTGCCCTTTCACTGCACGTCATCAAAATATTGTCATTTTAAAAGTTTCTCTCAGACATTGTCACCACAGGCTGGCTGTTGGCTGCTTTTGACAACACAGCAATCAGCGTTTGGACACCTTCTAAAGCAGAGATGTCCAAATGGATACGAGCATTCATAACCCTCTGGAGAGCTACAGAAACACACATGTGGTCTAAAGCACCCCAGAGGCACCACTTCAACTGTATCGCTGCTTTATCCATCCCCAAGTCTGATCTGCATCTTCAGTTGCCTTAAAATATTATGACAGCCTGAATATGGGAGTCATGACTCTGAGCTTGCACACATCGCACAGTGTGATATGATGCAGAGACCTGAGCCGTGCAGCTCCACAGCACTCACTTCGGTCCTGAAGGCAGGACAGCTCCCATGTGGAGCTGGTGGCTGCAGTACTGCGATGATGTCACCACGGTGCCTTTGGGACACGGGGCAGGACCACTGTAAGACTGATGAGGCTCTTGCAAGAGAGCACTAGAGCAACCAGAAAGACCTTCTTCCCACAAGCGATATGATCTCTGCAAGTTTTCAATTGCTGGTGGACCAAGGAAACTCAGTTGCACTTTTTGGGGACAGGAGGGGGATGAAGTTGCCATTCTGACATGTACGGCCCCAGCTCTGCTGAGAAAATAAGGCAGCAAAACCAACCTCAGCTTGTATTAACACAGTACAACAGCCTGACCAGAAAACTCCCCACTTGAAGATGCATACACAGCCAAATCTGTCATCAGCCTGTACATTATGATACCTGCTATACTGGGTGACCAGAATCTACAGCAAGATGCAGCAATAAAGCCTGGATTTTAAATGAACAGATCACCAGCCTGGCCTTTGGAGAACATCGCATTTGAGCACCCAAGAAGGAAAATCTTTGGATGATGCAGTTCTGTCACAAATTGTTCATGCTTTAATTAAGAAGTCCTCATCAAGGAAGAAGATAACTCTGAGATACGTGAGGGGAGGAACATACTTGATCTATAATGAAATCAACTCTCAAATGAGGTCGCCCACCCATGCACTACTGTGCACATGGAGCAGGAAGAGCAGCCAAACACAGTCAGATGAGGCCACGCTTTTGTTGCTCTGCAAGATGAATAGGTTGCCCTTTGGGTGGAGAGGGGAGCCGAAAGGGGTGGCACTGCAGTTACGTGCTGGACAACTTGAGAATAAGGGCAAATGTGTCCTCCCGTGCCCTCTTCATAGCTCCTTTTGAAGGACAATTTCCTTATGCTAGTGTCTCATGGGACAGGCTCCCAGGCACACATGGGCAAGTACAGCATCCCCCTCACGGCTTATTCCATCAAAGCAGAAGCTAAAAACACCTTTCTGTCCCCTCGGCACAGATTTAAATACAGAAAAACAAGCCTGCCCTTAATATCCCTAAATCTTTAAATGCCTCAAGATACTCTGCTGCTGGTCGGAAGAGTGATCAGCTGTGACTTCTAAAAATGTCAGAAAACAGCCTAGGAAAGGGGAAATTAGATCAGTAGGCTACAGCTCAGGAGAGCTGGTTTCAACTCCTGATGAGGCCACAGGTTTCTGAGGGACCTGGGGAGTCACCTGTGGCTACGGTCAAAGCACTGGGCAGATGCCCAAAGCAGGCTTAGAATGTCTTTGGATTTCAGGTGCCAGCAGGAAAGACAATCATGACTACTCCAGACTCTGCATTGTTTTACATATGAAAATAGAATAGCTGCTAAGAGTTACCAGCACCTGGCTGTACTAGCACTATCAGTAGCAGAGCTGGGATCTGAGACCACAAGAAGTTGGGGTTTCCAAAGTATTTATTCATTAACTAACTAAATAAATGTCATTATGCGGTCAAGTATGAAGGTAAAAGCTCAGGGACTCCAAAGTGGAGGTGAACTGCAGTGAGCATTGCCAGGGCAGGCGTCACAACTGGGAGAACCCAAGAGGACCTTCAACCCGGGAGCTGAGCCCTGCACTGCGCAATCAGGAGGCATTCCTCTAGCAGCGGGAGCATCCCACCGACCATGAGTGACGGACCAAATGTGAGCAGATCCCCTTCCAGCTCTTCCCGATGTTAAATGAAGCTTTATTTAAGCCTGTTTCAGGGGGGCACCACTCCCAGAGGTCTCTGCTGCTCTGGTGGAGAGGGGGAAACAGCTCAGCCCCAGAGCTTTTCTCATGACCCTGAGACTGGAACAGCTTTATCCAAACCCCGAGAAACAGGAGTGCTACAGGCAACGTTTTCAATATTTAATGTTTACACAGCACTCCAAACACAATACGCGATTCAGAGAAGGGAACTCCTGTCATCTGTAAGCTCCTCGGGGAGTTTTTTCTTCATCCATGCGTGTTTCTCGGCGTGATTGACACCTGCCTTCCCAAACGGTAAATGGCAGCAGATCGCTTTTCCTGTGTCCCCCTGAAAACATCTGTCCCACCGCCCTTCTGCAGGGCCGGGCTGAGCTCCGCACCCCGCGGAGACTCGCCCAAGGACATCACCACCTGGACCGCTTTCCTCCTTCGCTTACAGGGCTCCCGCGCTCCCCAGCGCCCCTGTGCTGCCAGCAGGAAAATGGCGCCGGGCGGGGCCGCCGAGAGGCCGCACGCGCACCGTTGGGCGAGGCCGCCACCTAGCGGCCCGCGGCGGCGTCACGCGGCCGGGGACCCCGACCCGCCATGGCGGCGGCGGGGTTGCGTGTGAGGGGGTGTGTGGGTGAGGTCCTGAGGCGGGAGTGTGAGGGGGGATGTAAGGGGATGGGTGGGTGTGTGAGGGGGGGTGTGATAAATCTTTGGGTGATCAATCCCACCCTGTACACTCAGCCGGGGGCAAAAAGCTTCTCTTGACAGCAGTAGCCGGGGGCAAAGTGCAGCTTCTTCTGTGCCCTCTGCTTTAGGGGCTGTCTCCCACCCACTCAGCGCCAAGCAGAAGGTTCATTGCCAGCCAACCCTCAGCCAGCCTGGGACGGATTCCCTTTTCCAATCACTCCACTCATTTTCAGCCAGAACGAGTCTGTGATTAAAATCCCAAGATTTGGATCCCCAAGATGGGTGAGTGATCCAGGTTCAAAATTTTCTTGTTGATCAGAATCAGACCTCAGCTTTGAAAGATTTTTTGAGATTCTTGGTTAGTTTTCAGGTCCTGCCCCTTGGGCTCTTCTCTGTACAAAACTGCTTAAACTAGAAAGAGTAGAGTAAATGTGTAGGATTCCTGTAGAATCTCTGCTGGAAACCACTTAATATTTTATTAGCAAATTGTCCCATGAAATTAAGTGACTAACAGATGAATGTAGCTGTGGTGGGACACAAGAACCTGCCAGTGGAGTGTGTTTGCAAGGTGACGGGCAGGTTGCAGGCTTCTGTGATGGTTGTGAGTGCAGCAAAGCCACCTGGACATATCAGAGTAGTGGCTTTCCTGGCAGGAGGGAACAGCTATTGGATCCAAGCCATCTGGAACTGAAATCAAAAAGTCCTTTGGTCTGAAGAAGACCCTCCTACTGCATCCTTCATGAACAGAGTGTTTCCATAAGAGTAGCCCTCCTGGATTGGGGTTGGGTGGGAAAGGAGGAGCAATGCTTGGTTCTAGATAGCAGGACACTGCAGATAATAATAATGATTAATAAAATCAGGTGACTGTGGATCATAGCCTGTAAAATTTCTGCTGCTAACACCAGCCTTGGGTGGTGTTTGGGCTTGTTACGATCTTTTGAGTGTTTGCCTTGTTCAACCGTCAGAGATATGGCAGCCCCAGAAGAGCTCAGCCAGATGCAGATGGGAAATATGCCACATTTACTGGTTGGAATGGAGGGTCAAACTGCTCCCAAAGGAACAGCTTCTGGTCTGATTGCTACAGTTCATTAATTCTCATAGCCACAACTAATGGTGATACCCATTAGCAGCCTTATTTGGGTCTCCCCGGACCCTTCCCCTCTCCAGGCTGAACCCCCCCAGCTCTCCCAGCAGAGGGGTTCCAGCCCTCCCAGCATTGCTGGGGCTCCTCTGGCCCTGCTCCAGCAGGTCCCTTGTCTCTGCTGTACTGAGGACTCCAGAGCTGGCCCCAGCACTGCAGGGTGGTCTCCCCAGAGCCCTGGGAGCAGAGGGGCAGGATCCCCCCTCCCCTGATGAGATGCAGTCCAGGTGCCAGTGGCTGCTGGGCAGCGAGCACATGGTGCCAGCTCATACTGTTTTTAATCTACCAACACCCTCAAGTCCTTTTCTGCAAGACTGCTCCAAATCTACCCATCACTCAGCTTGTGTTTGTGCTTGGGATTGCTCCAGTCTACATCCAGGACTTGCCTGGGTCAAAACAGACCCTCACAGTCTCTGGCAGAAGCTGTAATAACCTGCCAAGCAGTGTCAGAGCTGTGTCCTCTGCAGCTGCAAGTGCTCCAGCATTTGGCTCAGCTGGCAGAGCAGTTATTAGGCCATGACTGCAGGGAATGAGGAGCAGTTTTTCTGGAGGACTGATGGCTTTTGGAGTTGCTTGTGGATGTAGGGCTGTGTAGTCAGCAAGGTGTCCCCTTTGCTGGGGAGGACATGTATTTATGGAGGTGTGTGTGGGCCCTGAGCACAGGGGCAGAGAGGTCAAGAAGCAAGTTCTGTTGTTTACTTGTTCTGTGTCTTTACCTAGAGCTGGCCTTTGTTTGCCTGCCAAGGGTGCGGCTGTGAGTCAGGTCTGGAAAGCAGCAAGTCTAGGGCAGGGGAGAGTGTGGTGGGGCACAGCTCTGGGGACAGTTTAGCAGGTTGTGCAAAACAGCAATGGGGAGACTGGAAACACCTGGAGATGCAACAGTCATGGGTGTAAACCAGCCTAGAGGAGTGTGTGGTGATGATGCTCAGGAACACCTCTAACAGGGAGGCTGAAGGCTGTTGGGAACATGCAAGGATTTCAAGTACTGTGTTGGACTGTTCAACTGACCACAACCTGTGAGACCTCTTTCCAGACCCCAGCAGTGTGTGTGAGACGTGAGCATGTCTCTGAATCTTTGGCATAACCCTTCTGAATTACCAGCCTGTTCTGCAGTGAGATCAGAGCTGTCTGGTTGCCCTTGGTTGCTGCCTGTGCAGCTCATCTTGCTGCCTGTCTAAAGGAATTCCTGTTTCTGACACAACTTCCAGCAGGAGCTGCACCTCAGCCCCGACGACTTGCATACAGTTCTTGGATTACACCACCAGACTTAATACTGTTGTGAAAAAGTTCTCATGGTTTTGCTCCACATTGGATCACAGGCAGCTGCTGTGAGTACATGTCTATGTAAGCGGGGAATATTTATTATGGCTTGCAAAAAGTAAAGTTTTGTTGTACTTTAGTGGAGTTTTTCACATTCTTCCTTCAACTGCTCAAGTGAATCACAGTGTGCGTGGTATATACAGGCAGACATCAGCTTTTTATTATGATTTAAACTCTGGTCTATTTACTCAGTCACGAATTAAAAACATATGGCTTTAGCATGTAATGATTTTACTCATTAAATGTTAAAACTGCAGTGGCAGCTTCCAGGGACTTTCTATCCAAATTTCAGTGTGCCTTCAAAAGGGAGTTGGGCGAATGCTTTGTAAGAGAGCAAACAGTCCTGCAGCGAACCTTGCAGTACAGACGTTTATGATACTGCTTCATGTTTTGTCTTCAAAGTATTTTCTGGATTTAACTCACCCCTGAGATCTAAACTCCTTTAGGCAAACAGGAGACTTGCTGAATAGCAGGGTTTGGGAGAAGAAATGGACTTATTGGTAAATTTAGACAGGTGATGCTAAAATAAGGGGGAGTTAAAACTTCTGGGATTTAAGTCTACTGGTACAAATGAAATTTTGTAATGTGTTCTTAAATGGTGCTGGTTTGAAAATTTGACTGCATTTACTAAAATAGAAATAAAACTACGTAACGGTAAAACAAAGGTGTTATGATCCTCAAATGAGAAAAATCACATCAGATTAATCCAAATGTTTGGGATTTACCCAAAATTAAATTGGGGATGAGCAGAGTTTGTTTCACCAAAACCTTTTTTTTAATGAGAATTAAGTTTTGTCCTTTTTTTTTTTTTTTTTTTTTTAGCTACAGCACAGAGAAATGTATTGTTTTCTGAGTTCTAAACTGTGTTGTTACCCCCATGAAGCAGTATATCTTCCTTTACTAGCCCAGGGAGAGGAGCAAGATGGGGTGCTTGAGTGAGGATGGGCAGGTTTGTGGTGGAAGAGAGCTAGTTTGCAGTGGTGCTGAGGCTGTGGGCCTCTGGAGTCTCTTCTGTGGCTCTCCTTCATTCAGACTGTTTTCCCCTTCACAAGGGAAATGGGGACAGCAAAATTAGGCAGCTGTAGGCTATGAGCAGTTGAAGTCAGGAGAAAGATCCCAGCAGTGTGCAAGACCTATCCCCGAGGTGGTACAGCCACCACAGTGCTTGGTCTAGGGCACAAAGCCACCTGTTGGGTTGGGCTGCACAACCCCATCCAGCTGTGAGTCCCTCAGAAGCCGTGTGTGACTATGACCTGGATGGGTTGTTACTGGAAGGGGCATGCTGAGGCAGAGGCCCTGATGCTGGCATTTATGCAAGTGAGGGACAGCAAGCAGCCTAATAAGGAACGTAATTTTTTTTTCATGGTGCACATTAATCTGCCTTGTTTTCCACAGAAGAAAAAAAAAAAAAAAAAGCCTGCAACTCTTGCCAAGGAGCCTCGCCTCATCTCCTTCTGTAAAAGTTCATTCACAGTTACAGCCATGATCGCAGCTAACAAGCAGTTCACCAGAAGTAAACAAGGCTCTGCATTTTGGGTCAGCTCAGAAGGTTCCCTGGTGTCCCTGTGACTCATCACTGGAAGGGTCATCCTAAAACAAACCCCACCCCCCCGGTGATGTGAGCTTGGTACAGTCCAAAGAGTTTCAGGTTAAGAAGCCGAGGGAATCTCTTTTTTGCAGGAGTCATTTGGGAGTTTGATGGGACTCAGAGCCGGGACAGACATCAGCCGGGTAAGTGCCAGAGGTGGTAGCCTGTAAACTGGTATTTCCTTGGTTTGCACCTTTGTCACCAGGGTGAAAACTCTCAGTAGGACTACTAATGAGCCTTTCAGCCAGCATAGTGAGAAAATGCTTTTGTCTACTGCAATACTGGACATTTCTCTCAGAAAGTCACATCTTGACTGCATGCTCTCCCCAGTCCAAGCGCTCGTTGTGATTTATTGCCAAAGCGTGGCTGCTCTTGATTCTTCTGGAATAGCCAGTCTAACAGTGGTCTTCTCTCCACAGGCATCATTAACAGGTATACCGAATAAAGGGGCCAGGCTGATAAAGTGGGATTTGATCTCAGTGCTCGTATAATTCCCTTCTCCTTACTGCCTCTGATCTTCCAAAATACTGTCAGCTTGCTCTGTGGATTCTTTCATTGTGAAATTCAAGTGGGTATTTCACTTTTGTGTGTGTGTGTTCCTGTGAAGGAGAGATTTTTATACAGTCTAAAATAATAGATAAGTGGCTACATAAAAAATTGAGTGACCTCATAGGTAATTACCTATTCATTTGCAATCATGGTCTTTTTTTTTTTTTTTTTTAACTAACTTTTATGAAAAGGTAGAACAGAGAGATACTGGAAATCTGAAGAAAGTTGGGTTGGTTTTTTTTTCCCTTTGGTTTCAGCACAAAACCTTGATTTGAATGAATACACTGACATTGCTGTTAACACTTTCCTTAGAGCTTGTTGTTATAGATCTCTTGACCTGGATTAATGTAAATGGTAACAATGGCTACCGTACTAAACTACTGGAATTCTGCCTCTCTACTTAGCTGTGAATCTGCCTGCATATCCCTAGAAATGTGTGCAATGGCCACTTTGTGCCCCCACTAAAGAGAGAGATGTTACCTTAGTTTAGCTAAAGGATTGAGCTATACTATGGTTGAATGCTCTGCAATCTACACAGCCCAAAACAGGACTCCTTTCACTAGAGAAACAAAGTGGCAGCATAAAATGAGCAATTGGCAATTACTGTCCTGAAACAGAAATGTCTACCTTGAATAACTGCATCCAAGACCTGTTGAAAAGGTAGCATGTGCTCACAGGGCTGGTGCATGGCTCTTTAGAAAAGCACTTGAATCTTGCGCGTCAACTGTAGGCAAAGGGTGATCTCCAGTGCTGTGTATTCCTCCTTGCACTGTCACCCTGACTGCTCTCAGAGACCCTCAGAGTCAGGATGTGTGGGGAGTTTTGGATCCCTGAAGGCTGGCTGAGGTCTAGTGAGGGATGTGAGCATCTGCAGTGTGGACAGAGGTGAAACACTGAGGCTTTGAGGCTGAAATGTTGTCTAATGTACTTGACTTCATACACACCCCTGACCATCAGCCCTAGAAATTCAATCTGCTGGTGCCAGATGGAGTCCTTCCCCCTCGGGCTTAATCACCTGTAAGTGCAGCTTTTCTCAGCGGCTGTTTGCTCCCCTGGTCCAGCCCCAGCACCAACAGTTCATGGCCCTGAAGGCCGGAGCAGCTGTGCCTCTTACTGTGGGATGAGGCTGCCGCAGGCAATTAGCCAGCACCTCATCCCGACTGGCTGCAGAGCACTTGCAGGGCATGAGCCCTGACTCCAGCACTCTCTCCCTGAAGGGCTGCAACAGGCTTGTGGTTTATCTCACCAGGAACTGACTGGAAAGGAGGTGGGAGAGAGAACAAACTGAAAATCAATGACAGGATTCCTGGTGGAACTCAGCCCCTAGGCTGTAGAAACAGCAGCCCCGGTCCTGAGCCATCTTTGCTTGGACACAGGCTTTGTTTGCAGTGCAAACTGCATCCTGGCTTTCAGATAAAGTGCTGTAGAAAGTCTCTCTGTCCCAAATGAGACCCAAAAGAAAAGCCTGGCTGAGCACTGTGATGCTGCAGTACAAGTGTTGTGATTAATTTTATTGTAGTAAAGCTTTGGTTTGTAGCCAGATGATTCTGCCAGTCCTTGATGCCATCCATGAAAGCAGACAGGTTGTGGGCAGTCCCGTTCCTGGTGTCCAGTTACTCTCCCCTGCATTCCTGCTCAGAAGTGATAAGATATGGGCAAATATTCTCAGACAAAAATGTCAGTTTTCCTCTCTCAATTTTAATGCCAAGTATTGCGGAACTGTGCAGCAGAACACTGTGGGCACCTTCCAGTTTCTGTGAGCAGACAATGCTCGTGTCTCCTTCCCTTGGCCAAGTCTTGAACTGAGCTAGATGGAGAAACCTTTATATGCCTATTAAAATACTGAGAGGCCATAAAATAGTCAAGTTAACTTTATTTTGTTGAAAAATCCAAAAGCTGGATGAAGAAGGTCTAATGCTCAATCACAGTATGCTCAGAGCCCAGAGCATGTAATAAATTGCTGTTTCATCCAAGCAGGGAGAGCACAGCCATCCCAAACAACTGAGAAGCCCTGGGACCAGACTCAATACTGGACTGGGTGCTATTAAATCATCCTGTGCAGCAAATGTGATCTAAATTGAATATGCTCTTACTAATGCAATTGCATGTCCACACAATACAGATTTAGGGCTGACTTTATACTTTTATACTGGCTTATGCAGAAGCAAAGAGGATACTCAAGACTCCCAGTGCAGTTAGTATATTGGACTGTTTAAAGAACTTGAATGAGTAAGTTTCTGTTTAAAGAACTTGAATGAGTAAATGTCTCCGGTAGCAATGCTCTGTGTTATGGGCAGTGATTGCTTCTCACGCATCAGTAGCAGTGGAACAGCCAAGATCATGAAACTGAAGCATATGTGAAGTGGAAGCTTTTTCAACTGCTTCAAATTCCCCGGCACTCTTCATACAAATCTGCAAAGTCACTACTTTGTGAGGACCTGTGATCATTCTACCCAGGAAGAGAAGGCAATAACCTTTTCCATCTGGAGCCCTGCAAGTGCCTTTAATTAGTTTCCCAGAAAACCAGTTCAGAGTAATTTAAGGCTTTTGGCTGCAGTGCTGCTTTTTCGGAAGCACTTATTGATTTGATTGCTTTGAAGCAAGGTCGGAGTTTGGAGAAAGAGATGTTAGGGAAAATACTAAACAGCGTTTGCAAACAGTTAAATCCTTGAGTCCCTGTTTTGCTGTCACAGTCCCAACAGAGGTTTTGAGGTTTGGTGATGTCAGTATTGAAAGCACAAAGTTTAGGGTTGGGAGGGTTTTGTGCATTGTCAAGGCAGGTGGAACTGCAGTTAGAAAAGAGAGACCCAAGGGCCAGGTGTTGGTTGTTGTTACTATTGCTGAGGCAACTGTTTGCATGAAACAAAAGCAAACTTGGAACATGCCAGTGGATAATAACCTTAAATCCAGGGTGCTACCTGCATGTGCTGCGTGTACCCTTTCTGGCATTCCCCCGTGGCCTTCCCATACAGGGGCTCCTGGAACAGCAGGAATGTGGTCCTGAGGCTGGGGTGTGCCTGAGCTTGGACAGTTTCATCTCCAGATCCACTTGCTGGAAGAAGCTGCTTTATGTTCAAAGCTGTGTTCAGCTGTGAATTTCAATACTGGCTAGAAATGCACTTTACCCTTTTCATCCTGGTGCTGTGCGTGGAAATTCCTTTGAGTCCTGCAATTGGAACAGCGAAGTGAGGTGCATGATCAAATTTACATGTTAGAATGTGCTAAGCCTCTTCCTTGAAGAGGAGTTTTGCCTAGAGCAGAGGGTTTTCTGCAGCTGCTTGGCAGCATTTGTCTTTGGAACCGAAAGGGCTGCTTTTTGTCAAGGCAAAGCCAGCTCTGCGCATCCCTGAGCTGCTCCTGCGGGGACAAGTGGGAGGAATGCTTTCACATGCGAGCGAGCTCACTGCCGAGGGGTGCAGTTGGCTTTGCAGCTGCAATAACTTCACTCGCTGGCTTTTTACCCTTGCGTGTCACTTAGTTACACGGAGCAACAAAAATCAGCTGACCACTTCTGTTATTTTTTGTGTGCTTGTTGCATGAGTTTAATGGTAGTGAGGGTGTCATTTTCCCTCACGCCTGCAGTTAGTCTTGTTTGTAGCGGTGGTTCTATGCAGCAGCTGGGGAAGAGAAGTTTAAGATGGGAAAATGTGAGTGCAAAGGAATACTATTGGGTAGTGGAAGTAATAGTTGAAGCTCATCTTCATGCTCTGGTGAAGAACCGGATTTCAAGTGAATGTCCCTTTAAATTAAAGGCTGCTAATAATGCCAGGAGCTGGTATTTGCCACTGTGCTGAATGTGATTTAGCTGTACTCTTGCTGGCTCCGACAGTGGGAAGCATCTCTGAGTATTAACTGTAAGTAAAAATGAAATGCTGCTGCTGTCAGGCTGAGGAGGGGACTCTGTAAGTAGAATCTCACTGAAAAGGGGACCTGTCCTGGCTTGAATTCACTGTTCTGCTGAAATAATTTTTTTTTTTTTTTTTTTGATCAAAGTAGGAATCTTGCTGGAAAAAGAGAGGGACAGAGAAAGACATTAAAGCTCAGTGGTTGAAAGCTGAGAGAATGTAGGACCTCCTGTACTCCTGCTGATATCAAGGGGGATTGCCATGGTGCTGTAGAGACTTGGGATCAGCTGTGGTGCTGGCCAGAGAGGTGAAGTGCTGGGGAGCTTCTCTCAGGGGCTGGAGAAAATTAAAAAGCAAATATGTAATTGTACGTGGTCAGTGAAATAAACCAGATAGAAGAATGGCTGACCTGTAGAGCTTCCTCTCTCTTCTGTCCCTTCCCTGCAGTGGTCTCCTTCTCTCTACAGCATGGTAGAGGCTCTCCAAACTGTGGTATGGTATTTTTAGAACCATGCAAGCCCTTGGTATGCTGTGCACAACTCTGTATCACATAACAGTGCAGGGAGCCCTGGAAAGAGTGGCTGCCAAGCTGTGCTCGGTGTTTCCTCAACCCAGCTGAATGTTACAAGTGTCAGGCAAACCAAAGGTGACTCTCTGGATGTGGAGCGGGAGGAAGGGAGTGTGGCTCTTAGTTTGTGAGCTTCAGTGTTCAAATATAAGCCAAAAACTGGGAGCTGCTTCAAAACTCAAGTTTGGAGTGGGAAGCAGGTGCCTGCTGTCTGTCTTGGACAGGTTAGGCCATGTCCTGGTAGGTGAGCACCCCAGGAGAAGAGGAGCTCAACTAAGGCCTTCCATCCTCAGTGTTCAATCCACTAGGCTATTACATAGAAACTACATTTATAATCTTTGCTGAGGGCTTTCCAACAAGAAAAGGAGACTTCTTTTGGGTTCGTGCAAAAGTAGGTTCCTACTAGTTCACCAGATGGTGATAGAACTTCAGCTCCAGTGCTCAGTGTCTCCTGGGCAGATGGAAAGTAGCTACCATCTGGGCTGAGCAGCCCTGGGAGCCTGAATCCCTTTCCAAATAACACACAGTTACTTGCTCAGGTTGGCACAGGGAGCTAGAGAGGGGCAGGTCAACAGCCTGGTTGGAGAAGCTTCCTTCTTGTTATTGTTCTTCTTGGTGAGCAATGCCCCGTGGAGCCCAGGATGAGGCAGGTAAGCAGCTTGATATTGTGTGCTGTGCTTCGTGACCACGTTCTGTGCATCGCTACGAGGCTGGCGGTTGTGTAACGGGGTGTGAATCCTGGAAAGACTTGCGTTCCAGTCTGGCAGATAGAAGGGAGAAAGGGTGGGGGAATAAGGTCATTAAAGACCTATCTCTATGAATTAGGCAGTGACAGCTTAAAACCTTATCACCCAGGGGCTATTTTAAAAACAAGTTTATCTTCAAATAGGCTCAGTTTAGAAACGTTAGTTGTTTGTCAGGAATTTTAATAAGCAAGAATGCCAGTTGTCATGAAATAATCTATATCCCACCCAAATGAGCCAAACTATTTAATTTTCTTTTTGTTTTTGTTGTCCCAGAGCTATCTTTGTGTAATTGACAAGTTGTTCTGCATTGGAATTTGAAGAACTGGTTTGTGGGATGAAGCAAGCCTACGTGCCTTGTCCTGGGAGGCCATCTGTGAAGTGAGATGCCTTATGACTCTTTTTTTTTTTTTTTTTCTTTTTCTTTTTTTTTTTTTTGGAGGGAGATAATTAACAAGAAAATAGCCCTTAAGAAAAAGGAAAATGCTACAAATGGCACAGCATCAGCGAGCCATTTTGGTGTTGAACAGTTCATTAAGTGTACTTTTGTTTTATTGAAACTGGATAACAGTCAATAAGGGACTCCATGGCCCAGTTCTGGAAGGGGGAGCCTGGCTGAAGGCATAGGAATTTTTCCGTTGGTTCCAGCAGCATCAGGATTTGACTCAAAAGTTGTTACAGTCCTGATGTTTATTTTATTTGGGGGCAGGAGGGAGAAGAGTGAGGGGAAGGAGAGAGAAAGAGGGAGGGTGTTAAAACTATCTCTAGACTATTTTGGCCACAGCAGCTTTTACTCACAAGAACAAAGACTGTGATAACGTTTCCAAGTGTTCCTCATTCCTCTTCTGTGTTTCTCCCGTTGTGGTCACTTGCACTCCTGGAAAGGCTTGTGCCCAGCTTGGCTGTATTTTCTGCAAATTTGTGGAATCTCATCCAATTCCTGCTGCGAGTGACTCAAGCAGCGTGAGCAACAAGATGCAGCAAGTAGGCTGCTATGACCACATGATGCCATGTCCCATTGCATGCCCCTTATTTAGTTCTTATGATCTGACATAAGGTAACCTGCATTTGTCTTTATTGCTATAGATAAGGAAGTGGAGATACATCTCCAGCCTGTGGTGGTAAGAAAGAGGAGAGGAATTGAGGCACAGAAGCATTCCAAACAAAGTAAGTTCAGGTACTCTCTGCACTCCCTCTCTTGAAACAAGAGGTAGCATCCCCCACATCCCTAAGACTTGAAACTATTGTGAATGATATCTGTAGTTGATTGCCATTCTGTAGAATGTTTTCAAGCAATTAATTTGAGCTCTGTGGCTGTGACCATAAACTTGCCAAGTCAGATAGTTGCAATTCTGGGAACTAAGGCCTGAGAGCAAGTTATTCAAGGTTGTTGTTGTGAGTGTTTGTTTTTTAATTTTCATTAGTTATCTGCTGCTTCTGGGTATTCAGTTCCCTGAAATTACATTTCATAAAGTTCAAAGGCTAGCCGAAGTATTGTCACTTAATTTAAGATGAGTAGAAATCTGTTTTTGGTTTTCTTCAGGCATAGGCGTTGGAGTAGATAATTAGAGCTTTAGCGTCCAGAAGAAGAATGTAGGACAGAAAGATGGTCCAGCCCTTCACACGTGGTACACACTGAGAGCCAAGCCCCACTCTGTTACCTTTCCAATCAATTAGGCAAAGTAAAATGCTGGGTTTGTGCCTGGTCTGGACTCTCAAATTGTGTTTCCTGATAAGAGTTCTATTCAGCCAAAATACATTCCTAATATATAAGATGATCTTGGGATTTATGGTTTTCTAGTCTACTGCTTAACATACTCTCATTTCTAATCTGGGTTTTTTAAACAGAAAACAGCAATTAATCTTGTTTAGGACAATTTATATGTTCTGTTGTTAAAGACCAATGAGTGGTGTCATCCGTGGACTTTAAAGAGCCTTCATAACTTGCTCAAGCCAATATTCCTCTTACCTAGACAGAAAGATATGTCTTCATCAGTGCAACTCTTCAAAGGTCAGAAGTACCATGAGCTGAAAAGCCAGTGTGCCCAGCAGGGACGGCTCTTCGAAGATCCCGAGTTTCCAGCCTCTGACGAGTCCCTTTTCTATCAGTCTGCACCACCCAGGAAGGTTGAATGGAAGCGCCCAAAGGTAAGTGACCCTCTCCTCGTGAGGAGGTGCTCTTTGTGTTCTGCTCCTACTGTCTTTTCGGTGCTAAAACACAGCTATGTGGGTATATTCTCCCTCCCTTTCTCCATTCTTTTCCTGTCACCATGTGATTCAGGCAGCAGCCCCTCAGTGTCATACTGCTGTCCGAAGTTAAGTCATGCCTTACTGTAAGGAGACAAAAAAGAAGCATTCTGTGCAGTGTAGTCATACTTCTTACTGTTGATGGCTCTATAATAACAAGCAGCAGTGTGAGCTGATGCTGGCTGTAGTGATGTTTAAAACAGCTCTCTATTTAATTCAGAATATCAGTAATAGATCAGTCAATACAGGAATATATTCTGCCAATAAACTCATTTCCCGGGTCAGTCTGTGGATATGTACCTGTCTATGTTGCTGTATTGACAGAAGATGTTGAGATCCCTAATTGAAGTTTCTCTTCAATATCTGTCACTTCTGAGGGCCTGGTGTGTATGCACAGTAATTGCAATATGAAATCTGAGCTTTAACTATCCAGTCTTGTTCTCTGTCCTCCCTGTCCCCATACCCTTCCAAAGCTGTGTGTCTTTTTTTTGTCGTTGTTGTTGGGGATTTTTTATTTTTTAAGTTAGATGTAACCCTTTCAAAAAACACTATAGAAAAATTCTATTTTTATTAACTGAATAGATAGTATCTTCAGGCCTGGAATACTGGAAACAACTCAATAATAATCATGTAGGATTGTTGTTCATTATTATAGTTTTGGATGTTTTCAGAGTAACTTGTGCATTATTAATATGTATAGTGAAAGGAAATCTCACGGTAACAAGGGGAAGTTGCTCCAATCTTAGATAGCTGGCTAGTTCTTTTATATATTTATAAGCAAACGATTTGTCATATTTTTTTGGAGGAAAGCATAGGAATGAGAAAAGCCACAGTCTGCCCAGTAAGGGGTCTGTCTGAGGCAGCAAACAGTGAGACCTCGTTTGTCTTGTTACACTGAAAAAATGCTTGGCTCTTTCTAACTGCCACCAGTGGAATGAATTGAGGGCCCTCATTATCAGCACATACTCTCTGGTCAAAGCAAAGAGATTCATTCTATTCCACGTGGAACTGACTTGTGCTTCCAGAATCAGTTGGTCTGCTCTCTACACAGTGCCAAAAATAAGAGGAAACCATGTGGGTGTAGTTGGCTGCCAGGTGACCTTTTGTATTAACTATACTGGAACCACAAAGCACGGCTACATACAGGTCTTACAAGCTTTGAAAGACTTCTGAAGCATAAGGCAGGACACTCACAAGGTACTCCCAGGGAATAATTGACTACACAGATGTGTAGCTGATGCAGGGGAGAGAATGCAATTTCCCAAAAGGTGTCTAAGCAAACCTTTGTTTGTGAACTTAATACCTTCTTCGTTGTCTGTGTGTCAGAGAGGTTCTGGTAAAATCTTAGCAAGTTTTAACTAGAGGGAATTGAGGAGGTTTTCTTTGAGTGATATAATCTGTGGTCTTTGCATGGCTGTGCTGAAATTACTGTGGATTTTGCATGAATAATCTCTAAAAACTCGATTACACACCAGTGATTTCCTATTCAAATGAACAGCTCTTGCGGGTACACAACCAGTAATGCTTATGTCTATTTGCCACTGTTCCAGGCATCTTAACAGGAAAACAAATGTGTCATTTGCTTCTAATTGTGACTAATGTACCAGACATTGTGAATTGTTAATATTACTTAGAGCAATTAATAGAATCCAAATATGAGGTTTTATGCTTAATATATCTTGTGTTTATAAAGTAGTTCACAGCCAGAAGCAAATAATTCAGATGAACACAAAATCATTCCCAACATTGACAATATGGCTTTCCATCAGAGACTGGAATCTGTTCTTACATGCCAACTGGGGTAATGGAGAGGACAGTGGAAGCCTCTAGCCAGGTGCACATGGTGCTTTTTACCCTTAAGCATGGTGAATTTGTCCTGTACTTCACCCAAGTCCACTCTTGAATTAATCTTCTGAAAGCACGAACATGGGTGACTTTTCTTAGAAAAACATGATGCCAACGACTGTGATTTGCTTCACATGCAGCTGGTACTGTTCCCTGTCATCTGTGACAGGGGTAATAGATGAGGCTGAGCAAGGCTGTGCTGTATTTGCCAGGATGGCATTAGACTGTTATGCTTTTTTAAGTATATATATTTTTTTAACCCTCCTGGTGTTCATTTCTCAGAGTAGCTTCAATACTAAAACTTTAGTGAGCAGAACAAGGGTTGCTCTCCTGCTTCTCATTTTAACTTTCCAAGAAAGACACGAGACTGAAAAACAGGGAGAATGAATCTGGAAACAAATGTAGGCATTCCAGGCTTTGGGTTTATTTTTATTTCTGTAGTGCTTTCCTGTTTGTTGGAGCCTTTCATCCCCTCCTAGAAGGGGAAATACCATGCAACCAGTCACAGCGTGGTCAAGAAAAGCCTTTGTGCTTCCTAAGAGATGTGGAGCAAGAGCTAGACTCTAGACAAAGATGCCATTTTAGGCCATTCTTTTGTGCATGTGTGTGTTCACTCAAGGTGCTGATGAGTGGTATAAGGTCTAGTTGAAGGCCAGTAACTAGCATTGTACTCCAGGGGTCAATACTGAGTCCAGTGCTGTTCAACATCTTCATCAGTGATCTGGATGCTGATGTAGAGGCATTGGACTAGGTGACCTTCACAGGTCCTTTTTAACCTCAGTGATTCTGTGTGTGCTCTTCTAAAGCTGAGCCTGCTTTGCTCTCCTTCCTGGCTCCAAAATAAAGCAGCTCTTGGGGCCCATGTGGGGCTATTCCTACAGAGTTGTAGAGAAATGCTGGAGTATCCCAGTCTTGCCCTTCTGGGGTGGGAGAGGGACTTGATGCCTGGGAGTTGGAGGAAGCTGCCTTTGTTCTCATGGTGAGCATGTTAGAACATCTTAAGGGAGAGGGGCTTGTCTCTGTGCAGCAGAGGTGAGGATCTGCTTCCCAATGTTTCTTCATGGATTGTCTTGTCTCTGCCATATGGAACTATATTGTACTCAAAGTTAACTGGCTGAATGCTTAATTGTCCTTGTACACTGGTATGAGCAAGTAGCTTTTAGCTCTAGTAAGCCCGTGTGGCTGGCTGAGCAGCTGGGGAGTGCTGCCCAGTGCACACAGAGCTGGGGGATGCTGCTGTACTTGCCATTGTTGATGTTGGTGTCCAAACCAGTACGTTGGGATCTGTGAATCTAAAGCTTTTCTGAGGAGAGGTGAAAGCTGGTATCTTAGTTTCAGTTTGCAAACAACCTCATGCTTTGTTCAGCTACCCTAAATTTTTGGTGGTGACCAGAGCAAATTGTTAGGAAGAGGATTTGTATAGTCAAAAGGGTTTTATTCTGCTCTGATGGGGAAAAAGAGAGAGAAAAGAGGAGGAGGGGAAAGGGTTTCTTCAAATTTTTGTCCTTGGCGCTGCACCTGCAATGTTAAATATGGTTTATTTGTTCATTCCAGTCAGACTCACAGCGATAGATCATTAACCATCTGACATTAATTACTTGTTTTGTACTTCTAAAGTCTCTTTGGGAAAGAGTCAAAAAAAAGACAGGGTAGTGTTACTTCTGTGGCACCCCAATATTAAGAAACTGGTGAACACAAAAGGCACTGTGTAATTACTGTATGGTCTCCCTAGAACGATGTGATTTTCCAAGGAGAAATGTTGTCATGGAAAGATCATCCAAGAAATACAAACGCCGTGAAGTGCTGGGTCTGGGTGTCTCTGGGTGCACGGGGGGCACAGGGTGCAGCTGGCAGGCCAGGCTGGTGCCTTTGGTGTGTACACTGGAGCTTAGCTGCACGTTTGCCGATAATGCTGCGTTTTGGTGCTGGGTAGTAAATGAACATCAAAAGATCTGACCCCACCTGAGCTATCTGCTAGAGCTGACTGAAATGTGAAATTCGCCAGTTGTATCACTCTGAAGTTCCGTATTTTATTCCAAGTAGGAAAAAGAAAAGTCTGAATGTGCCAGAAGATCTTCCTCAAAATGAGCTTGGACCTTATTTTGCTTTGTTTCTATTATTACCTTCTTTTGTGACACTCTCCACACCAGCGATGGGTTATGAAAAGTAAAAATAGTATAAAAATGCCAAGTTGTTTTTCATTTCTGGGGAAAAAAGTTTGGATAAGTTGGACTTGATTTCATAGCAAAAATCATCTTTGTCAGAGTGACATTTTCTGACAGAAGTGTTGACAGATGACCCTGATGTCAGGCTGTCGGCTGTGATTTCCCAGGCAGTCAGTGTCTGCCCCCCTTCCCTTCTGGCCTCCCAGGGGACAGTGCCTGTCCCTTCCAGCCCTGTTGTTGCTCAGCCCAAGGTAGTTTATGGGCACTTGGGGCAGGACTTGCCTTGCCCAAGGGTTAGGTGCTCATAATGGATGTCTGATGTGGGGCAATCACCACCAGCTCCTAATGCAGGCAGTGGTGAGGAATTAATGTGTTCAGGGTGAGATATACCTGATATGTTGGCTATGATATACTGGATATGCCTGAGATGTTGGCTTCAGGCTGAGATGCCATACCCTTCAAGTGCCTGGTCTCTACCTGGTCTCTACCAAGTTCAGAGGGTGAATTCAGGTGTTGATGCCAATAATATAAATTTTTGCTGGAGTTTCAGGATGTTGAACTCTGCTAGTATCTCAGTTGCTCTGTACACCTGTAAAATAATAAGTGAGCTGAGACATGAACCATTTGGAGGAGGCCACAAAAATTATCTGAGGGCTGAATGCCTCTGCTGTGAGGCCAGGCTGAGAGAGTTGGGAGTGTTCAGCCTGGAGAAGAGAAGGCTCTGCAGAGACCTTCTGGTGACCTTTAAGTCCTTCAAGGGGCTTGTCAGAAAGGTGGGAACAGACTGATAGCAGTGCCTGTTGGGACAGGACAAGGGGTGATGGTTTTAAACTGTAAGAGGGAGACTTAGACTGGAGAGAAGGAAGAAATTTTTACCTGCACTTGACTCCCTTGCATCACGTGAGAATCAAGGTATGTCCTTCCCTCTCTCTTCTGTTTGCTCCACTCCATCGCAGAGGGCAGGTGTCTCTGCCTCTTGTGGGGGAAGTTATGCAGGGGCTGATCAGGGCTGTCCTCGGATAGAAGGGCTCTCTCTGTGAGCAATGATTTATAAATGGCTGATTTTGTTACAGCTGTTTTCAAGAAGCACTTTTAGAGCCCAACAAAGAGCTGAGGGACTCTCCTTTTTAGAACTAGCCCTCCACCATTTAAAAATTAGAAAGCAATAATGTAAGACACGAAAAACCCTGAAACTTTCTGTGGGAAAAACCTGCTTTTTTTTTTTAGGAAAAGTTGAAGAAAGAATGTCCCTCATTGGTGGACATGTTTCCTGCCCATTGACATTAACATCAAAGCCCATCCTGTTCTTTTCCTGTGATTTCCCTGGAGTTTCCATCCTCTCTGCCAGGCTGAAGTGGGGTTGGGGGCAGCTGTGTCCTGCCAAGTGGTAGAAGCAGCCTCTTGCTCCCCTGCTATCTCTGCTGGCCCTGGGATGTCCTCAGCCACCTGTCCTGGTTAACCCCTCACAGAGGACAAACGCTGCCTCTGTGTGGTGGTCCTGGTCACCATTGTCTTGTAGAATCCTAGAATCCTATTTTAGCAGCAAGCATCAGGTGATGGGAACAACAGTTGCTCTGCTGAAAGGATATTTTGTCTGTCTTATTTTTATCTAAACCTTGGGTTTGTCTCAATTTTATCATTGAGCATGAACCTTGTAAGAGGTATTAAATCCCAAGGACATATTTGTCAGCGTTATACAAATAGCAGATGAGCTTGCTTCAGAGATAAGCAATGTTCTTTAGTTATCCATAAAGGAATAGTCCCATCCTACAGAATGAGTCTCATCTGCTTCCCTGGTTTCCCTGCTTGACCCTCTGTTCTATAAGCCCTGTTTTTGCTTTTGTCTGCATCTTCCCTTTATGAAGGGGCTGTGGTGGTGCCCTTGTGTTCTGGAGAGACAGAGCTGGTGCTTTTTCAGTAAGACAGCACAGAAAGACACTATGTGACAGTGCTGCCAAACCGCTTCCCGAGAAATCCCTCTTGTGTCCCAGGCCACAGGAGGGACTGCTGCTGTGCTTGATTAAATCTCCATTAACTCACTGGTGCCAAAGGTGAGATATCTGACTGGAAGTGGAGAATTGTGTACTTAGGACCCACTGCCTGCCTTGTGTTCCTAGAAACACTGCATGCCATTGACCCAATTCTCCACTCTTCTCAACAGTTTTCCAACGTTTTCAGGGGTGGTTATCACCAAGCAAGTGAAAAGGATCAGGAGCTAAGGCACTGTGTTCTGGAATGATACAGCATCGGGAATAAACAGAACAAGTGTCTCCCCAGTTTGAGAACATCCCCCAGCAAGAGATCATCAGTTTGGTGACTTATCCAGGGCAGTGTGAGGGACTGAGGTACCAGAGAACTCAGGAGCTCTGACTTCTGCGCCTTCATGTGTTTCTCGAAGGTGGCACCAGATTTTGTTCGCTTCTAACAGGTGGAAAATGATGGGTTATCTCAGGAGCTAAAACATCTTTGGATTTGCAAGTGTTGATTTGACCCTTGGAAACCTCCCCTGCCTCTATACCTGTCTTAACAGGTTTTGCCCTCCTTTGGAAGGCAGAGGAGGCTTGGGGCACACCTGCCTGGGCACTTAGTCTGGTTTAGCTTTGCATATTTTGTATTAACATTCTTTATTCCACACATTCTCAGCAATGGGATTTGTGCTCACACTAAGCAGTCCTCTGGAATGTTTAACAGGCTCCCACTCCTCATAAATAGTGTGGAATACGTGTCATGAGAGACTTGGCTGTCAGGTGTGAGCACGCCTGGGTCACGTGCCCCTCAGATACTGGATGCCTTCATTATTTGACTCCTCTGTCTCTTCTGTGTCTGCATTGCTGCCATCCAGTCCTATTTTCCAGTTTGACCGTGAACAAGAGCAGAGACATCTGCTTATGTTAGGGACTATGTGTCAGAGTCCAGTAACGCCTGCAGGAGGGGCACTGGAGAGGGAGTTATCCTGGCACGGCATCCACATTTGAGCAGTTGCCCAAGAGCGTGCAGCAAGAACAGTTTCGGGGCATGGAGCAAAGTGACAGCTCATTGTGCCCTGGGATATCTGCCAGGATGGGGCCTGGGGATGATCCAGTGTGGAAGGAGAGCAGAGATTAAAGGGGAATACCATAAACTGGCGTGAAAGTGATGTGAACTTGTAGCGGTACAGTGAAGTTACATTGCTGCCTTCTGTGTGACAAACCAATTTGATTGTAACAGCCTCTGGTTTGCCAGAATCCCTCCCTACGTCCCCAGCTCTCTTCTGGAGCGTAGTGTTTAATGATCATTTTTTGGATCTGAATGTGGTTTTTATTCCCCTTAGTCTCTTCCTTACAATTAAAAATATGGGGCCATGCCAGTGCACTTGCTTAATCAGAATAGAGGTCCCTCTCCACTACCCTCCTTGCCTCTCAAACTTTGCAGGATCTGATCATTCTTCTTCTGTGAAGATGTCAGTAGCCTTTGCAGAATAAATGATATGTCCTGAAACAGCTAAAGTTTGGGGGTTTGTTTCCCTGTCTACACCCATAATTGTCCACTTGTCTCCATTGTTAGTGGTTATTGACTCTTGTTGAAGTGCAGATGATGTTGCAAAGCCCTCTGTGCTGTTGACATTTGTTTGTACTTGAAGTACTGGCACATGTGAAACGTGCCTGAATCTGAGAGGTGAGGAAACACATTTCAAACCGTGGTGGTGAGCCTCTGCTGAGCTATGAGGAAGCTCACAAGACTGAGTCTGAGGTGTCAGCTGTAACCTTCAAGTGGGTGACTTGCAGACACAGCGCTCCATTACTGGTGCTGTATGGGGCTCCCAGGGGATTCTAGGACTTCCAAGATATGCTGTTTATCATTTCATCAGGCCCTTTTGTTTGCAGTAATTAGCTGTGATTACAGGAGTGCAGTAGCAGGAGGCTATTTGCCATTCTTAGGAGTAGTTTTACTTGCTGCTAAAAGAACATTTAACTTGTAATCTTGAGCTCCAGCTTGTTCTCAGCTACAGAGAAGATGAAGGCAGATGTTTTTTGCTAAACATACGTGTGTGCATATAGAAAGGCCAGAGCTGGGGAGCACCTTTATTTTTATAGAAGAGCATAAGCCCTGCATATTCAAAAGAGGTATAAAAGGTCATATAAAGGTATAAAAGTACGCTCTGACCTGAGTTTGTACTCTTCATCTCAAAGACACGGGAAAGAAATTAAGATCTGAACTCTGGGAAGCAGTCTGCCCTGAAGGGTAATCAGAGAGGTTGATGGGAAGGTTTCTGTGCACAGTAATCACAGAATATCACGATTAAAATCGTGGAGGTGGAGAGAAGACCGTGTAGTCCTTGCAACCTCCTGTTAATAAATTTGGGGGTGGGCGAGGAGAAAACAGCAGGTTGACACACACACTGGAAGAAAATTACTTTTAAATGATGGTAAATGATCTTTTCTTTCCTCACTAGCTATGTGCATGATGAAGTGTGAAGTTTGTACCTCCAGCAATCAAAGTCTAGCACTGCTGAATGTTTGATTTGATAATGTTACAGCATCCTTGGTGCTTGGGTGTCCATCTGTGGAGGAGAAGTAGCTGCTCACCATGGGCCAGCTGCCTTAGTCCCTGTGCTGGACGGGAGGACAGGCTGCTCCTGGGGAGGAAGGTGTTAAATCCCTCCCAGCTGTGAGAGCTCAGATGCTGGCACAGCTCCCAAAGATGCAAGTGGCAACAAAAAAGCTGCTCTTCACACCCGTTGCCCTAGCAACTGCACATTCAAATGGCAGGAATTGGCAGTCGATCCTGCAGGAGATGGTGCAGTTGCAATTAAGTCCAATTGTCTTCAGGTTGTTCGATTTAATTTTGAGCTGGGGGGAAGGGGTGGAGTGATGAGTGAACATTAATATTACAGTGAACTGCCACTTATCTGAGATCTTGGTGTAGGCAGGACTCCATCATGCTGTGTGTTTCTTTAAGGGCAAAATCAGTGCTGGCACTTGGCTTCTGAACCTTAGTTGTTTTGGTTTTGGTTGGGTTGGGTTGGTTTTGGTTTGGGTTGTTTTTTGTTTGGTTTGGGTTTTGGGTTTTGTTTGTTAGTTTGTTTTTGGAGAGACTAAAAACAATCTGCCTCGAGCTTTATTTGTTCAGTGAGGGTACATTTAGTGGAGTTAGCAATCTTCCGTACCTCTTGTCTAGCACTGTTTTTGCATCCTGGTGATCCCCACACTGGAACAATAGCATTTACAAAAGCCCTGTGGAACTGGGCTACCAAAAGGAGGTGTCCAAGGGTGGATGGTGAGGTCTTTCAAATCCAGATCAAAACAAGCTTTTCCTACTGTATGGCTGTAATCCTGGGCCAGCTGGATTCAGAACCTGCTTTCTTGACTTCTTGATGAAATCAGTTGATTTGGATCATTTTGCCCAGAAGTGGAAAATGTAATGTTGAAATGTTCGAGTGGGGTGGTTGCCACGGGCTTTTGCCCTGGGGTGCTATGAGAGGTGGGAGACTGTGATTTGATGCATGAGAGGTAGGTGTGAATCCACTGAAATTCAAACCGTTATAAAGCACTTAGCAGCACCCTGCCATGTCCTCAGTATATTGAGACTAATGCCTCCCATGCTTTTAAAGCCCAGTGACACCTAATCAAAGGCAAGAACACCTAATGAATCATAGCTTAAAATGGTTCATATAACTGGCTTTATCCACTGCCAGTTACAAGGTCCTGATCTTACTTCAGAAATGGTTTTCAAGGCAAGTGAATGTTCATGACAGTAAAGCCCTCTCCCTATTCATGGGACTTAAGTAATGTGAACGACCAAGTAAATGTGGGGTGCTAATAATGTAAGAGGGCATCAGGAAATACTGTCATGGATGATTTTCTTGCTCCTGGAAAAAGCATAAATACTAAACCAGCTGCCTCTATTTTGAAGGGGATATTGAAATCTAAATGTTATAGAAATAATGGTGGGGGTAGATCAAGTTCTTAAATGATTAATGTCTAACCCAAATGCTAATCTACTGATACGTACCTGAAGAAAATTTCAGGTTATAGGTATGAGAAGAACATTTGTTTTCTAAAGTACAGGTACTTTGAGCACACAAGACAAGCTTGGTGAAATGCTGTGAAGGGTGTTGATGTGCTTCTGTGCAGTCTCTGCCTTACATGAGCACGTCACACTTAGGTGGGTTGGCTTGGAGACTGAACATGTGCAGTTGTAATGGCAGTTTCTGTTCTGATATGGAAAGAAAAGGGACCTGCTGAAAGTTTTTAAAGAAGAAAAAAATGTCAGCACAAGCAGACAAACAACTCTCTCCCTTCCACCATAGCCTAGGGCTTTAAAATGTTGCATGGTCTGTTATGGACCAGAACTTCCTTTTGTTGCTTCTCATGCCCTTCACCAGAAAATTGAGCAATTGTGGGAATTGTCTTGGTGCCTGGAATGTTGGTTATAATGAGGTGGGAATATCTGGATTTTACAGCCATGAGTAATGTAGACAACAGCAACTTTACTGCTGGAAATAATAGAGGGGAAAAAATCTGCTCTGAATTGTGTCTCTTGTTGCCATAATAATAAAATTTATCAAGTTATGTTAACTAGCTTTAAAGATGAAGCTTATGAAGTAGTAGGATGAGTTGATAACTTTGCAAATTAGGCTCTGAGTGATCAGACATAGGTAGCTTCACATTTATGCCATGGTTAGAGCATAGAAAAGATTAATAAGAAATAAAATAAACTTGATGTAATTTTAATTTATTATTTAGAATACTTTTAAAGAAGCTATTTAAATAAAATACCTTCAGACTTGTATAATTATGTTGTAGAATAATATAGACTTTCTTGTATGAGTGAAGAAAAAATAGTTATTATTTTATAATTCACTTTCCAGTCCTCTTACATTGTCAATGATAATAGTGAAAATAACTTAAATACAGTGATAAACCTAAATTACAGTGCTGGTAACTTAAATACATGTATTATCTACTCATCAACAGAGACTTAAAGTAACTGGAATCCACTGGAAATGGAGTCCTTGTTCTAGCACTAGGGCCATAGGCTCTCTCTCTAGAGAGAATCACCACAGATGAACATTGTCTTTATTACTGCTCCCCTAATATGATTTAAATTAAGAATAGTCCTGGCTGTTCCAAGTAATTGGCCTTTTTTAGGAGGAAACACTCTTTGAAAACAGAGGGGAAGGGGTGTAGGGTTTTTTATTTGGGGGGGAAGATACAGTTGAAACTATTCTTATTTTTATTATTGTTGAAACTCTGCCTGAAATACACTACTGAAAATGAAATGTTTCTTGGTTTGTTTGTTTGCTTGTTTTGTTTTGTTGTTTGGGTTTTTTTTAATCTTGAAGGCGAGGAAACATTTTCCTGTTATAAAGGGACTTCTGCTGATCTTCTAAGGTACTTAGAATGGCATGTTCTGGTGGTGTCCAGCTAAATAATTCTGTGAATTTTTTTGTTTGTTTCTTCCTTTCTTTCTATCATTATTATTTGCTCCTAAGGTTTTGAGGCATTCTTTTATTTATTTTTATATTTTTATTTTCCTGAGCATGTTCTGAAAAGAAAATTATTTCTCCCTTTGCAGAGCACACCTTCATGTGTTCTTTCCCTTTCCATCTGATCTCCATCACTGCTCGTGTCCTCCTCCTCCTATGACATTTCTTTGCTCATATTATTTGCAGAAATAAAGGAATTAAAAGGCAAATCATCCAAACTGCTGCTGTTCGTGGTGGTGTAGCTAATGATCTAGACATTCTGAAGAGAGTCATGCTTTTCCAGCCCTTTTGTTCTAGTCTCTGTGCTTCAGGACCTATTTTTAGGGTTCTGTCAGCATAAGTGCCTTCCACAATAAATAGGTCTGAGGGTACCAGAGTGTGTGTGTTTCTAGCTGCTCTTATGGCAATTTGCTTTGAGTCTGGGGAGAAAGGGTGCTTCCCTGAGGAGGAAGGAGCTAAGACTAAATGAGTGTCAGCCTTCTCAGGCAGAAGAGTGCTCAGACTGGGTGTTCATGTCTTGCATAAAGATGCTTTTGCTTCTGTATCGGGGATGTGCTGTGTCCCACTGCCTCAGAAATCAGGCAGATGGAGCTGGTAGCCAAAGTGAGTTAAGAGCAGAACCAGCATGACAGACTTTTGCAGCACCTTGGCAGATGAAGGTAGTGAGCTACATCCAGAGGTTTCATACGGCCCATTGCCCTTACTTGGCTGAGAAATGGCAAAGGTAGGTTTGTTGTTTGTTGGGTTTTGGTGGGGTTTTTTTGGGGGGAGAGGGTGGGGTGCTTGTGTGTTTCATAACTGGGAGGAGGTTTGTTGTTTGGTTGTTTTCCCAGATGGCTTGAAAGGGAAAAAACCACACAGGAGCATTTTTGTTCCATTAGCTATGCAAAACATGACTGACAGCTCACAACATCTGAAAGTAGCCTAGAAAAGCAGGGAGATGCCAAAGGAGGCATCGAAGAGCATACAATTTAGGCTCCTGTGTTTAAGATCAACATTATTATTCATTTGTTCTTATTAGCTAGTCTCTCATAGAGTCAATTCCTGCAGAATGAAGGGAAGGGCCTTTACTGCCAGAGTAGAAGAGACAGCTGCCACAAGATATCCCACCTCAAGCACTTGAGGTCACATTATGTTGATCACAGTAAGGAAGGAGTAGTCTGGATGGGAGACCCTCCTGGGTCAAAGTGCGCGGGCTGTGGCCGCTGTGCTAGTTCATGTTCTACGTGTCGCTGATCCTTTCACAGTGGCTGTGACAGGCTCTGCTGCAAGTCCTGCCCCATCTTCCAGCAGGAGCTCTAATTAGGTTTATTGTCAGAGGTTTGGGTTGAAAAATGTGTGTTGACTTTGTCTGCAGATTTGGACTGTTATTATTCTAAAGGAACCCTGTCACCAAATCATCAGAGTAATAGTTAACAGGCTTGTCTCTGGAAGCTTGCTGTGCATTGGACCCTGCAGGAATTCTGTTAACAGCAAATATTTTCTTTGATTGCATTCTGCTAGAGAGAATTTTAAAGGTGAAGCAATATAAGCTTCATATGCAACTATAAATTTCACCAGTGTAAATCCCCAGCAACCTGATATCTTGGTTCTCTTGCAGTAGCATTTCCACCTGTGAGGACACCAACCCAATTTCAAATATAAATATGAAGCCTACATGGAGAGCTGTGGGTGCCAGAGTCACTATGCACTAGGACATTTGGTGTCAGGTCCCAACGACTGTTAACTGCAAATGCTTCACAATCCCAGGTCCCCACCCAGAGCAGGCAGACAGGGATGTACGGACACGAGGATCTGACAGGGACTTGGGAAACAGAATGGTGCAGTAGGAAGAAGGATGAAGTGCTTTGGACTTGCATTGTCACACCAGGGCAAATCTGTGGCACTTTGAAGGCAGAGGCACAGAATCTGTGCTACAAAATGTGAATGGTGTTTGATTTATGAGGGGGATTTTAAAACTTCTTTCCTCACTGAGGTGAGTCAGTATTTGCATGTGCTAAGAGTAGTGATGAGATGAGAGTAATATTCCAGATGGTCAGTACAGCCATCAGCTTTTGTGGAAGGTGAGTCCGAGAAGCGAGGAGGAGCAATCATCAAATGCAAAGGGCTGTCACAGATGTGGTGTTCAGCTCTTTGTTTCCCAATTGTTTTGTTCCTGTAGTGAGGGGGCGAGCAGAGCTGTGTGTGGTGCCCTAAGGACTCCTCTCTAATAGCCAAACAAACAAGTAGAGATCTCTTAACTCCCTTAATCTATTCCGGCAGTTATTGCTGGCAGTGGCCAGGATTCAGGTCTCGGAGGGTTATGTACAGCTGTGTGACCCTCGTCCATGTCCCATTTTCCTGGACCAGGATCTGCAGTTAAATCAAGGCTGAGGTGTCCTGGACAGTTCAGCATGCTGTGGCTTAGCCAGGTTCTAAATAAGAAGCCCTTGAAAACATGATGGTATTTTATTTGGATGGGCTCTGTTTCTGTGTGTGAGAAGGTTCATCAGAAACAGGATCAGGAACTCTGCTTTGTTCTAATTTTTTTGTGTGTGTGTTTCTGCAGCAGACAGATGATGCCCAGCTTTGGCAGGGTGCTCAGCCCTGAACAGTCCTTGACTGCTCTTCTGAGTGTTAAGCAATTTGAAAAATGAAAATGTGTGAGAACCTAGTGCTGAAGAACTTGGGAGGGGATATCCTCACTTTTTTGAGATGGGTGTTTGATTTCAGAAGTGCTGTTAGGACTGGAACAGGTACAGGTTTATTTTCCTAAGGATGTTATTTTAGAAAGCATCCTTTTCTAAACAATAGGAATTTATGAACTGGGTTTAATTCATTCTCATTCCCATCAGTGATATAAGTTGGTACACCTCAGTATTAATACCATGGTTTTGGGGGTGAAGCCCTGGCCACTGTCAAAGCCTTGGGATGTTCACTCTGGTGTGGGTTATCATTTTGCCTTTTCCCCAGTAGGGTCTCCGATGGGAGGCATTGTGAAAACACTGTTTGGCATGTTTCCATCTTCGGTTTCTGACAGGATAAACCATTCCTCCCAGAATATTTTGTCCTTAATGTTTTCATCTGGGGAAGTTGTGACATGTTTCTTCTGGAATTGCCAAAACGATCCCAGAATGGAGCTGTTGTTCACCCTTCTTTTATTAATTCCATAATTTTATTTTTATGTTGCCTGGAAAAATCTTAAAATGGAGCTTGCCCAGAAGAGATGAGCAAGGAACTATAAAGCCTTCAGCTGTCAGCAAATACCCCATGTCTGACCTCTCCATTACAGTCTGGTGACTGAGCAGACCTCGTGTGACGTGAGCTTGATGGCTCAATCCCGTTTCTGGTATCACTTCAGTAAATTCTTTGCTCTTAGTTGTGCCCTGTTGTGTTGGCTGAGTCATGACAGGAAGGAAAATCCATGGTGTTACCTTGTCAGCACCCCTGCCCTCCCTTCTCTAGTCACAGATCTGGGTGTTCAGTGGATGCTCTCATGCAGCTGTATCCTCCCTCCCCCTTGTCTTGCAGGTACCGGGGCAGTGTGAGATCTGGGTTCCCCTTTTTTGTGGTGATCTCCTTAGATGCACTGACCCTTCAAGTGAGTGGTGCATTTATTGAACTATGTGGGAGAGAGAGTGTTTTGAAAGTGGCATCTCTCTTAACAGTATTATTCACCCATGTCTTCCAGGAATATAATTAGGAGCAAACATTTGTAAATGACATGCATGCTCGCCAAGCAGACAGCTCTCCAGATGCCAGTATTTTGTTATCTTCTCTCTTGGCAGTTTTTCCAGTTTATATTTCTCTCCTTCAGATTGGATAGAGACTTTCTTATGTTATTGAGGTTGTTTCCTCTAAAGAAAAATTACTAAATGACCTCAATGTCACTTCTAGAACATAAACAGTACAATTCCAAGGTTCTGAATGTTTCTTCAAAGTTTAAAATGTCAGGTTTTATTTAGTTAGTTCAACCATCGTTAGATGAAAATTGATTTCTCAGAGAGTCAGCTTCTGTTTGTCCTGAGGCAATGTGATGGTGGTAAAAATGACATGGTAAAATTTATTGTGAGCTGTAAAACAAAAAGCTCAAGGATCACATTATCAGCCAGCGTAAGTCTTCTTACAGTAATTGCTAGTTCATTGATTTAGTCGTGCTAAAGAATTAAATGTCTGGCTTCTCTGAAGGAAAAATTATAGCTCAAACATGCCAGTTGTAAAGGAAATTAAGGTACTGTTCTGTCAACACTCTTCCCCAAGAGTGGAAAGCATCCACATGCAAAAAATGCTTTGTATGTTAAGAGCTTTATCCTTTTATCCTTTTATTTCCATATTTAAAAGAGTATTTGGGATGAGTAAAGACCTGGAATTTGGGGTTTTGTAAGCCATCGTATCTTAGATTTGCAAAATGAGCTGTTTGAATTTCATGCTGTTTCTCTGTGATTTAAATGTATGTTTCCTTCAAGATTAATTCTGTTTAAAAATTGAAGGAAGATATATGTTTTCCTGGCTGAAAAGAAGCATTTAAAAATCCTTCACAGCTGAAAGAACCTTCTAGAACTGTTGTCTTGCCTATATATGTTTCTAATTTAATCATAAAGGCTAAAACATTTTGAATTTGCATCTTTTCAAGTTTGCAGGAAATAGTGTGTTCTGTCTCAGGAAAATACATGCGCTTTGTTAAGAGCAAATTTTATTTTCTGGGGTTTATGCATGAAGTAGAATTTTTATCTCTGCATATCTGAATCTCAAGCTCAATGTCGTGATGTAGGAGTCAGGATCTGAACTCTGGCCAGAGTTGCAGGTGTCAGAAGCCATCTTGACCTACTCAACATGCATCAGGAAATGGAATCTCTGTCCTTGGAGATACTCAAAAGCCATCTGAGCATTGTCATGGGCAGCCTGCTCTAGGTGACCCTACTTGAGCAGGGTGGTTGGACAAAGTGACTTCCAGAGGTGCCTTCCAACCTCAACCATTCTGAGATCAGGGAGAGGAGAGCTGGGCCATGGAGGATTACAGTGCAGAGTCTAATGAGTGTGCGGTTACTTTTGGGGTCTGGGACCCCCTTGTTGGGTTGGCTGACGAGTGTCCTTACTGTCATCTTACTTTCATCTTGGTTTTCCCATGTTGAGGCCAACTGGTCTCGTGTGTGCAGTCATCCACATGCGTATATTTATAGAATACATGTGTATACATACATCTATACATCCTCCCTGGGTTGGGAAGGCAGGCCCTACTTCTTAACTTCACTCCTCAAATGCAGAATACTGAGGCTAAAGGCCTCTTTAGAGGCTCCCAAAATCCTCAGAAATTCACTCCCATATCTATCTGTTTCACTAGAAATAATGAAGCAACTTTATGAAGATGCTCATTTCACTGGGTGCAACATTTTGGGTGGAAAACTGGCCCTGGAAAAGAGCAGAATTGACCTTGTTAACTAAAAAGCCCTTCAGGACTGGGCCTGTCTAATGGTGCCTGTGCTGTACAAAGGACATTGAGGTCTGATTTTTGCCTGGAAACAGCACTTTCTAGTCTGATACAATGATTAAATAATCAAAACAGTTGCTTAGCTTTTTTTTTTTCCTGAGACTGTATCAAACCTTGAGCCCAGCGATGGTGAGTGAAAAGTCAAACCTCATTTAGCAATGACCCAGCTGTGGGCTGAGCTTTGGTCTGCAAGTTTATAGAGTTTTATTGCTGCTTCAGCTTTACCACGGGTATGGCACTTGTGGGGCTAATGAAGAACCTGAGTGTAGGGCTTTGCTCTCCCTCAGTCACTAGGATAACCCTACAGATAATTGGATCCCTTTGCAAAGACTCTGTGCAGGGTTCATCTTGCTCTAGTTTTTGTAAGGATCACTGCTGTCTGTTTTCTCCTCCCTTCAGATAAAGGGCATTTAAGTCTTAGACATCTAATTTTCCTCCCTGAATGGAGATGTGAATGCAGTACCTCATCCTCTGACCTCTCCTCCCTCCTCTTTCACTCATTGACTCCTGTTCTTCACAAATGAAAGGTCTCAGAAGTGATTGCTGTCTAAAAGCTGCTTTCAAATTTGAGCACGTGATCTAACTGGTAAAACAGCTAATGTCTGGACTGTAAAAGGACTAATTCACATTTAATCCAAATACTTCAAAGGTAATCCAGCCATGGCATTTCTCATCTCTGGTCTTAATGGGCTTTCTCTGTTCCTAAAAGCATGATGGATCTCTCGTGAACAAAACTGAAGAAGTGTCTGTCTACAGATAGAGGTGAATGGGGGGCCTCCCACTTCTGCTTGTACAAAACATCACTCCCTTGGCTGAGCTGAAGTGATGTTAATGTAGAGCCAAGAGTCCAGCCTGCATCTCTTCATTTGAACAGAGTGAAAGCTATAGACAGAAAGGGGGATGGTGTACTTGGAAGACACAGGGGCACCATGCTAAGTTATTTCTGCAGGCATTCCAAAATCTGCAAAAAATTAAGAACAGAATTCCCCTTTAGTGAACATAATGGCTGGACTGTAAATACTGAAGTTGTAAGACAAGAAAAAAGTAACACTGGCAAACCTCAACATTATTAGCAACAGGCCCCTCTCCTTGCCTTTTGAGTTAAGATACAGTTCTTTAGTTTTTTCCACTACTTTGAGACCCTGATTGAATAAAAAAAATAATGTGACTGATAGTGAGAAGGTGGGGTTAAAAGGTGACTCATGATTTTCTCTTGGAAGTGGTCTGTGTGTTGAGCACTAGAAGAGAGGTTACTGGAGGTGCAAATGAGACAATGATTTCAGTGTCCCTGATGGGGGTTAGAGTTCCAGCTGGCTGAGATGGTTTTCCTGGTACATCATAAAGAAATTAAACCTGGCAGGAGAGGAGCAGTGCTGGAGCTGGAGTAGTTCTCCAGCACTTAGAGGTGGAGCATTATGCTCTAAGACTAGCTGGAATTTGATGTCTACTCGAGCTTATGTTTGAGTTATCAGCACCTCCCAAACTTCTCTTTCTGGAAGACGAGCAGACTGCTTCTCACAATAGAAGATCTTGGGAGGTTTCTGTCCTCTCAGATGATGAGGCTTAAAGTTCTCACAGCAATTCCTAAATGTTCACAGAGAATCTCCATCTTTAAAGCAAATTTTATGGTGCTTTGAACACATTGTAATAGGAACTGGAGATCTGGATGCTTTCTGTTTACCCAGAGAGTAACTTTAAATACATAACTGCAAATCAAACAGCTTGTGCTCTTTGGAAAAGTGTTGTGAGGCTGACCACTGTGGATATTCCTGCAGCTGGTAGTAGTTGGTGCTAAAGATAAGTGGGAGCTTACTGGGGGTGCCAGGATTTCTAAACTGGTAAATCAGGAGGGTCATTTCTCAGTGGGTCATTTCCCCGGAGGAAGCACAATTACAGTTAATATTGTCTCCAAGTCTGTGTCTGTCTGTTCCCCTCTTCTTCCAACAATACTTTACTCTTGACCAGTTTCAACCCAGTTTGGTAAATGGGTAGATGTCTTGGTGAACCTGCATGTTCTGGGAAAGCAGGCAGTTGAGTGGGAGCAGGATACTCTGGGAAAAGGCTTATCCATTATTAAATATCAGAGTGCCCACAAGCGAGGGAAATACCAGAAAGCCAGCTTCCTAAACAGGTCTGTGAGATATGGAAGTCATTTTCATATTGATTCCTTCTGAAACATGTTGAGTTGATAACAGAATGTGGGGAAGAAAAGCAAATTTGAGGCCTGTAACAGCAATCTATCAGAGGCAAAATAAGAGCTAACCTCTAGGGAGGGAAATCCTGTGCCTGACTCCCTGCCAGGTACGACAACTGTGACTTTGCTTAAGTATCTTACTTTGGAAATCACTGTTGTGAGTGTTTCAGTTTCATCCCTCAAAACTGCAGAAACTTATCACGTGTGCTGATAACTTTATTGCTGAATGAGCAGCTTTTCAAGATAAGGTTTTAAAAGAGGTTTTAGAAATAGAAGCTGCGGGTTATTCTCAAGACGTGTAAATAAAATCCTTTCTAGGGGTTTCTGCGAAGTTGAGAGAAGATTTACTGATGTGGCTGAGCCATAAAAGTGCCTTCAGTATTCAGAAGAAAAATGAATTCTGCTGTGTCATTTTTTGATGCAATGCTTATTATAGCTCAGAATCTGAACTCTTAGGCAAGCAGTGAGAAGCTTTAAAACAAGCAGGTGGTTGATTGTTCAGACTGTCAGACAAGCATTGCATATTTTGGGTTCTCTCTCTCTACCGGTTTATTGTTTTGCTCCTTGCCAACATTTTCTTTGGCTGCAGCTGGCAGCATCGGTGACCTTTCTGACCGCGCTGATGGGTGATGGTGTCTGTCCTTACTTCCTAACACTTGGCTGCACTCAACTTTTGGTAGCCCCTGGACAGAACTAGATGCTGGTGCCACTCTTCTGGCTGCAGCTCTCACCCTGTCTGGGCAATGACTGGGAGGAGTGAGCTATACCAGAAGGCTCAAGGAATAGCCTGATGGGAAGGATCTAAGATTCCATTGATTCTGACTTCTATAGGCTCAGAAAAGTTGGGTTGTTCTGGCAAGTACAAAATTTGTATTTTAAAAGAAAATAACTTGAAACTTCAAAATTGTTTATATTTCAAGTCATCTAGTAGTTTAAGAAACTTTTATCTTATGATCAGGATTTTTACATATCAATTTGTGGTTCCTCCTTTTACGTTATGAAGAAATATAGTCCATAGTGGTGTGGCACATCTCATCATTCCAGAAGTGTGCCAGGGAGGCTGCAGTGGCTACTCTGTCCACTGTTATCCCAAGCATTAATTTCATCTGTTTGTTTTAAGCAAATAAGTGGGGGAGAACACCTCAAGGTGCTGCCTGAAAAAAATGAGGTGGCTGGGAGAAGAGGATTAAGGACAAGGTGAGAAAGTGTCCGAGAGAAATGCTGTAATGAGTAGGTACTGGAATCTAGGCTGAAACCAAACCCTGCTGGAAAAGGAATAGGGAAAGGAGGAACTTGTTACTAAAAAAGGTTTATGGCCTTTAATGTCCCGGTTAGACTTATGTTTTTTAATCTTTAAAGCTTTTGTATTGCCATTGGACAAGGAAGAAGTATCTCCTTTCATGTATAATAATTCACCTCTGGCTTAATCTGATTTTTCACTGCAGACAGTGTTTCTTAGAAGACTTGACTTTGGTTTAGCCACACAATGCCCAATGTAAGGACAAAAACACACACAAAAGGTGACTTTGCAGAAATCTATGTAATACTGTTTTGTAAACAGCATATTCCCTTCCTCATAAAAGGCAATGGTCAAGAATTCCATCTGTGTTAGTTATCAGCCCCTTGAGACACAGCATAAGGTCAGACTGGAGAAGCGAGAAAGGTCGTGGCCACTTGAGCCAAAATGATGCTTAATATGAATAAAATAGCTGATTCCCCAGCCAGAGCTGAACAGTCAGGCGAAGACCTGGGAATTGTTTTTGCCGCGCTGGCCCAGTGCTGAATGTTTCAGTGTTGTGAAAAATTGTCTGATGTTTTCTAACCTCATTTGCTTATTGTTTTTATTTCCCATCCTGGGAAGATAGTTTGAAAACTTGATTGAAAAATGTTTTTGAGGAAGCAGTAAAAAAAAACATAGCTGAACAGTGGGTGGCCTTTTAGTCTGGTGAACTGTGAGTGGACTTATAGCCCACATCTGACCTCAGCCACCTTCGTGTGCACCTGGAAGTGATGTTGGGGAGTGACTCTAAACTGTCTGTCTTCAAACTTGGCCTTCTCTCTGTTAATTGTAGTTAATGCAGAGACATTTCCACTGCTTTGGTAGGTTGCTCTCTGCAGAAGTAGAGTTAAGCTGGCTTATACCGCCTGTTTCTCCAAAGACTTTCTCCAAAGAACAGTCACTTTTTCTTTGCAAACACCTTCAGTTTCCTTCCTTTCTACTGGAGAAAAAAGACCAGTTGGTCTAAGATCCCTGGACTGCTGTCAGTGCATTTGGAGCAGTTAAAACTCCCTGAGTAGCATCCCCAAATAAACAGTTGTAGCACACACACAGACTAACTGCATAGCTCCTGTGCGATGAGTCTGAGTTGGCTAGGGCCCTTCCCCCTTGCTGTCGTACGCATTCCCATCTCTAATAATGATTTTTGTGCTCATTTACAATTGATTTTATTGAACACGAGGGAACAGATGGGTAGTGGCCTTGTTCCTGCTGGTGGGCAGCTCAGCCAACGCAAGCTCTCTTGATGCTCACAGTACTAAGTGCTGAATATCATCCACCCCCAAGCAATGCATCTACTATATCTGCCTGTTTTTCATGGAACATCACTGTCTCAAAATCATACTAAATTCTTGTAAAAGCATTTTACAAGAAAAGTTCAGTTTAGTGCCCCCAAAATACTGTCTTTTCTAATAGAAAGCAACTACTGTTTTTCAAAAATAGAAATATATACAGTTTTAGCCAATTAAAATGGTTCTTTGATTATTGTCCCTAAATTATGCCAAACTCAGTAGTTTTGGGATGGCTGATAGTGAAGTTCCATAGAGGTTGAAATTGCTAATGAGTGAGATGTGGATGAAACGAGGTATTCCAGAAATGGTGGCAACATTAACCAGCCAAAAGTGTCTGTGGGTCACTAAGCCAAGAATAACCTTTGGGAGACGTTGATTTCAGATCACTAGTTAGTACCTTTTTTTTTTTTTTTTAATATCAGGTAAAATAACCTCAGAAATAGTTATTCTAGATTTTAACCTGTGCTACTTTGGATGCATTTCCTCTAACTACCTGGGCTTGCTTTTGTGATATCTATTACTGGGTTGATTTGATGAGATCCTCTTCAAAGACAGGAATGAGAACATTTAGTGTAGTATCTGTTTAAAAGGTATAGGCCATTCTGAACTATTACCTTGATTTATACACTCAATAAATAGGCACCTTTAGTGTTGTCACACTGAGAGAGGTGGCAGAGTAAAGACTGTAAATTGCCTTCAGAAAGAACTTGTGTTCTGGTTACAGGGGAGTTCAGAGACATAGATGAGAGAACATGACTGCTCCCTGAGGTCAATCCACTCATAAGAATGGCATCTCTGATTGTTGCTCATGAGGAAAAGTAACATGAATTGTAGTATTGAATTTAGAGAAGGGAAAAGGTAGCAGGGGAAGAAGGCAGGAGAAAAAGGTGGTTGTCTGGCAAGTTCAGTGAGGAAAAAAAATGCTATCCTCAAACAAGGCAGCTTTTCTCTAAAAATAAATGTGCTGCAGTTCTGTAGAACATGGATCTAAAGTATCGCAAACTAAGATAGTGCTGCAAGAGATGGTACGATACACCTCTAAGAGCATCCTGGGAGAACAGAAAGTCTTTCATTGTAGTCTTGAGTGATCTCTAGGATGAAGTGGCTTCAGTAAACACTTGTTACTGAGGTTCAGGAAAAGGTCAGCCCTACGGCACATCATTTTCACCCTTTGCAGCAACTGTCAGCGTTCTGAATGAGAACAGCTCTAGCGCTCCAAGGGTCAGGTGAAATCTAGAGACAGCCAAGATACACACCATGTTGCCCAATATTTGGGTTTTCTTCCTTCCAAAACATAGAATCAATTCCTCCCCAAATACATTTGTCCCATAGGTAGGGCAAGGCTGAAACCCATGGCCTTGACTGAGTATTAGTCATCGCTAGCCCCAAACTGAAAATGGAAAAAAAGAACATTACAAAAATGCCTGTGATGCATTTGGTTTTGTAACAGGATTTATTGGAGAAGGGAGGAGGGAGAGGAAGCGTTTCTCAATCCTCAAGTAACTGAGTTTTCTTTTACATGAGGCTGGAGCAAACTGGCACACTCTTCCCCTTGCGTATGTACCGTTGGATTTCTTCTTTAAGAAATTCTGGGCATTATCTCACTCTCAGGAACTGAGGTTGCTGGACAATGGGCGTGAAGTTTACAGAGCAATTACACATCCAGATCTCAGGCAGATACCTGAGGGCTAAATCTTCCTTTTGTGGATTTATGTGGTGTAGCAGCGCTGATGATAAAGTCACTCCCTGATCATCTGCCAGGGTCACATCTGACCCCAGTTTTCTTTTAATGAGAGTTTCTCTGAGAACTGACCTTTGAGGGGCTAGAGCTGTACCACAGGGCAAGATCGTAACTTAAGACTTCTCTTACTCCATAGGCAGAGTTGTTTTCAGGCATAATGATGTTGCAAAAAGCTTTTTGCATGCCTTGAGGTATCCAGCACAGTTGGACTCAGTTATTTTTCTTTTTAGAGGTTACTGCAGTTGCCTTGGCAAACCGCCTGGTCTGGAGAGGGTTTCTACAAACATGCCAGCACAGCTGGGATTTATTATAGGATAGACAATCTTTGCTACCTCTTCAGCTACACAACCTCAGAATAAGTGCTGTCTTTGCTACCTTCTTTTAGCTGAGCTTGGTTCGTAGTTGGCTGTAGCCAAAACTGAATTTTTGCATCCATATCCAGAAAGGGTTGACTTTGCCCTTGCTTCCCTCCATGGAACTCGCTCTCTGCAGGAGCTGACTCAGTGTGATAGGAGGATGGGACAAGAGAAGAAAATGGAAAGAACACTTAGACATAATTCAAACTGCTTAAAAAAATAGTAAAGGAATGGTGTACTGTGTGTGCTACACTGAAGGACTGAAGGGTAGTGCTTTTCTCCACAGGTCTTGTGTGCAAGTAAAGGTAGATGATTGATTTTTATTTTATTTTTTTAAGCTAGGCCTGGGTTCTTAAAGTGTGTTGAAGAAAGTAATCTCTAAATGCTACCGAGTCCTTTAAAATCTTAGTTGTAAACATCACTATGGCTTTTTATTTCTTCCCTTGTCCTGAATCTGGTTTTCTATCTGAGCCAGTGGACAGAACCTAATCCATAAAAAAAATAATCTTTCCCTTTTCTCAGACATCAGAGATATCCCATAATGTTTTACAGTGCAGGTTCACTTAATGTCTGTGAAGACAAATAGCAAATTAATAAACAATTCAAATGCCTTTCTCCTTCTCTGTAACCAATACTGAATATTTTTAAGTTCATGGATGTTGGTAATACTTAAGCCAAGAGATGCATCTTCAGAGCTAAGGGGAATTTTTTCCTTTAGCTAAATTACTTTGAGACTCAAAATAGTCACAGCAACCTGAAGTTAAGGTAGATAGTTAATCAGTTACCTCATGTACTTTTCTGTGGGGCTTCTGGTCTCAAAGTCCATTCTTTCTTTTCTAAGCGGATGTTTGTTGTCTCCCATGATTGACACGGGTTTGAAATTTCTGAAGGAAGATATGTCATAGCAAAGAAAGTTAAGTTGCCATCTTTCATCTTTGTACTACAGTCCAAGCGTTTTTGTATCTTGGTGAAAATCCTGACTGTGATTTATCAGATCTAAGCAGATGACTCTTAGTCTGATGGTACAGATTGTATTACAAGAATGTATTGTGTCAGACTAAAATGTACCAGCTTGATCTCCTTCCAGCATATGGTGGGACAGATCTTGTCACTAAGAGAGTAGCAGTAGATCTGATATAGTTTGACTTTCATAAGACTTTGGCAATATCTGAGATGCCTCTCCAAAGCAGGAAAATTGGGATTAATTCAAACTTCTGTAATGTACATGCATAGCTGATGAAATAAATTACTTAGAACACTCTCAAGCTGCTGTTGTATTGATGGAGTCCTACAGCAAATCTCCCTTAGCCTGGTCCTCTTCAGTATTTTCATTACCACTTGGCTGAGGGGCTAGAAGGGCATTTACAGGAATGGTATTGGGGACAGACAGGGACAGAATTGCAAGCCAATTGACAGGGTTGAAGAATTCAAACTTATCTTGATGTCTTGGGAAAACAGTGTAGAATAAATAGAACGGTTTCAGCATCACTTCATCAATACAACCAAGTACAATGCTTTGGTATTAAGAGACTTCATGGCTCAGGGAGGAGGAATGACTAGGGAACAAGTCCACAGAATAGGATCAGAGGGTGGATCACAGTCTGAACACAAGTTAAATGTGTGACATTCAAATGAAAAAGAGAGAAAAGTAGCACCCCAGCCTCAGTAAGCAAAAGCATCAAGCTCTGCTCAGCGCTGCTAAAGCCTCATCTGGAGCATAGCATCTGGATTTGGGCACCACACTTCACCAGTGATACAAAACATAAAGAACCAGTTATTAAGACTAGAGAAGAGAGACTTGAGAGAGGTTTACAGATGACATGAGGAGTTGCTGTAGAAAGGAAAGATGACTGGTTGTTCTCTCCATCCACAGAGTCTTGGGCTTGTAGAACAGCCCAGCAATGCACTTCTTGGCTGACCAGTGGAGGAAGCATGTGGACTGTCCCTCACAGGCTGTGTTAAATGCAGGTTAGAGAAGCTTCAGTCAGAAGCAGGTTAGAGAGAGCCAGTGTTAGAGACAGTTTAGAGACAGCCACTAGGCAAGTGTTGGGACTGACCGACATGTCAAGGTGTCTCTCACTGTTATTTACTGTGATACCATGCTGAGTCTCTCATCTCCAGACTGCTCAGTGGTCTCCCAGTCTGCTTGTTAATCAGTTTTTTTCCTTTCTCTGTTGCAAAGAATTAACAAGTTAAAATCAGGAAAAGGGCTTTGTGAGTGACTTTTTTCTCACAGCACCAATGGCTGAGTTACACAAAATGTCAGATACTTTGAATCTGTGCAGCATAGCAAGGATAGGAGGTGACACACATAGACCCCTGTCATACAAATTAAAGTCTGGTATGAAAATAAGAACATCAGGGTTTTCAGCAGAGCCATGAGCCCCTGTAATCTCTTACCTCACTTTCAGACTCTGTACAGCCTAATTATAGCTCTGCAGATGGTGTTTATTTCATTATGCACATGCATAAGGGGAGAACTGGGGAGAGCTCTGTGTCCTGGGTGGTGGAATGCTCCCTGTGCACCTAAATAATATAACAATTGCTTTTATTAGTGGTGGTGTATCTGAGATAGTGTGACTGTTACACATTAATGATACTCAGTAGCTTCCTTTAAACTTTTTCTTGCAAATGTGAAGATATTTTTCTCTCTTTTTTTTTTTTTTTTTTTTTTTTTTTTTTTTTTTTTTTAAGGACTTTCCTTTT